>JAQIUQ010004502.1:0-281819 GCA_030378365.1 Hybognathus amarus
GACCTAAACCTAACCACGTCATCCAACTGACGCTGAAGGGAAGCGTCAGTTAGATGACGCTGTAGGATCGCGTCATGAACTGACGCCAAAGGGCGCCCAAAGCGTCAGATATTGAAGCTTGGTCAAAAGTGACGAGTTGGGGTGAGAATGTGTACCCAGAAGGCCATGGGACTTAGACCTGAGTGAATAAAAATGGAGGCTCTAGACCCTTCCAGAGCTGAGATATTGAGTATTCATACATCTGTAGCATTGAGTATGCCATTATAAATATCTCAATATGTCAGCTCTGGAAGGGTCTAGAGCCTCCATTTTTGCACTCAGGTCTAAGTCCCATGGCCCTCGATCAGAATCCAGAGTTTAAGAAATTAGAAACTTATTTTTTTGCACAACAAAAAAAACATAAGGGGTACCACTTGTCGTTTTTTTTTTTGGGTGCAAAAAAAAAGTTTCTCCAATCTTCTTGGAACTCTGGATTCTGATAGAGGGCCATGGGACTTAGACCTGAGTGCAAAAATGGAGGCTCTAGACCCTTCCAGAGCTGAGATATTGAGATATCCTATGTAGCATTTATGGCATTATAAATATCTCAATATCTCAGCTCTGGAAGGGTCTAGAGCCTCCATTTTTGCACTCAGGTCTAAGTCCCATGGTCCTCTATCAGAATCCAGAGTTTCAAGAAGATTGGAGAAACTTATTTTTTTTGCCCCCCCCCCCCTCCAGAGCTGAAATATTGAGATCTCACGTAGCATTTATGCCATTATAAATATCTCCATATCTCAGCTCTGTATGCCATTATAATTATCTCAATATCTCAGCTCTGGAAGGGTCTAGAGCCTCCATTTTTGCACTCAGATCTAAGTCCCATGGCCCAGTGTTCGAAACTATACCGTGTCCTTTGGGGAGCCCTTTTTTTGGGGGGCGGTGTTCGTGCACTTATGCGTGCAGAGGATTTAACAGCCTTTCAGACAGAACGCGCAATGCGCGGCACTATGAAACCCATTCATTTCAAGGACTTCCAAAGATACATAACAGCTACAAATGTATGCAAACACTATATACAGGATTCACCGTATTGAAACAAATTGATAAGTCAAACAGCAGCCATCCACAAATAATCTACAAATAGGCTGTGTTTGAGTTCACCTGAACAAGGTTTAAATTACTCGTCGGCTACAGAAGATTACCACAATTCCTTCGTTTAATTAGGCCTAAGACATCGAGAGTCAAGCAGACCTATAACAAACCCAGCCACAACACATAATTGGGAATAATGTGCCTTACCTTAAACACAGAATGGATTTCAAAGACTTGCGGAGATCTATGGCCTCCAACGTTTATATTTTTTCTACGAATCTTTGTGTAAACATGCATTAAACATGATTGGAATTTGCACTGCAGCGCCACCATACCTTGATGCTCATGACAAGAATAGCATGTATAGTTATCTTTATTGAAGTGAATTAGGTTTAAAACGCCGTCATGCACAAATTAAAAATATTTTTGATATTTTACAATTAATACTGAAATTGCACGTCAAAATAAAACTTTGTGAATATATTTTGAGACCCCCCAAAATTTCAGGAATCCGTTTTCAGGGGAGCCCATGCCATATTAAGGGGAGCCAAGCTCCCCCTAGCTCCCCGTACGTCGCACCCTGCCATGGCCCTCTATCAGAATCCAGAGTTTCAAGAAAATCTAAAATTTTGACCCGAAAAAAAACGACAGTGGTACCGCTTATGTTTTTTTTTTGTGTGCGAAAAATAAGTTTCTCCAATCTTCTTGAAACTCTGGATTCTGATAGAGGGCCATGGGACTTAGACCTGAGTGCAAAAATGGAGGCTCTAGACCCTTCCAGAGCTGAGATATTTAGATATTTATAATGGCATACAGAGCTGAGATATTGAGATATTTACAATGGCATAAATGCTACGTGAGATCTCAATATCTCAGCTCTGGAAGGGTCTAGAGCCTCCATTTTTGCACTCAGATCTAAGTCCCATGGCCCTCTATCAGAATCCAGAGTTTCAAGAAAATCTAAATTTTGACCCGAAAAAAAAAACGACAGTGGTACCCCTTATGGTTTTTTTTTTGTGCGAAAAATAAGTTTCTCCAATCTTCTTGAAACTCTGGATTCTGATAGAGGGCCATGGGACTTAGACCTGAGTGCAAAAATGGAGGCTCTAGACCCTTCCAGAGCTGAAATATTGAGATCTCACGTAGCATTTATGCCATTATAAATATCTCCATATCTCAGCTCTGTATGCCATTATAATTATCTCAATATCTCAGCTCTGGAAGGGTCTAGAGCCTCCATTTTTGCACTCAGATCTAAGTCCCATGGCCCTCTATCAGAATCCAGAGTTTCAAGAAAATCAAAATTTTGACCCGAAAAAAAAACGACAGTGGTACCCCTTATGTTTTTTTTTTGTGCGAAAAATAAGTTTCTCCAATCTTCTTGAAACTCTGGATTCTGATAGAGGGCCATGGGACTTAGATCTGAGTGCAAAAATGGAGGCTCTAGACCCTTCCAGAGCTGAGATATTTAGATATTTATAATGGCATACAGAGCTGAGATATTGAGATATTTACAATGGCTTAAATGCTACGTGAGATCTCAATATCTCAGCTCTGGAAGGTCTTAGAGCCTCCATTTTTGCACTCAGATCTAAGTCCCATGGCCCTCTATCAGAATCCAGAGTTTCAAGAAGATTGGAGAAACTTATTTTGACCCGAAAAAAAAACATAAGGGGTACCACTGTACGTTTTTTTTTTGGGGTGGGAGATAAGTTTCTCCAATCTTCTTGAAACTCTGGATTCTGATAGAGGGCCATGGGACTTAGACCTGAGTGAAAATGAAAAATGGAGGCTCTAGACCCTTCCAGAGCTGAGATATTGAGATTCCCACGTAGCATTTATGCCATTATAAATATCTCAATATCTCAGCTCTGGAAGGGTCTAGAGCTCTCCATTTTTGCACTCAGGTCTAAGTCCCATGGCCCTCTATCAGAATCCAGAGTTTCAAGAAGATTGGAGAAACTTATTTTTTGCACCCCACAAAAAAAACATAAGGGGTACCACTGTCGTTTTTTTTTTTGGGGGCAAAAAATAAGTTTCTCCAATCTTCTTGAAACTCTGGGTTCTGATAGAGGGCCATGGGACTTAGACCTGAGTGCAAAATGAAGGCTCTAGACCCTTCCAGAGCTGAGATATTGAGATCCCACGTAGCATTCATATGGCATTATAAATATCTCAATATCTCAGCTCTGGAAGGGTCTAGAGCCTCCATTTTTGCACTCAGGTCTAAGTCCCATGGTCCTCTATCAGAATCCAGAGTTTCATAAAGATTGGAGAAACTTATTTTTTGCCCCCCCCAAAAAAAAAACATAAGGGGTACCACTGTCGTTATATATATATATATATATATATATATATATATATATATATATATATATATATATATATATATATATATATATATAAAATTCTTTATCAAGCGTTTTTAATAAATAGTATATATTTATGCATATAATGTATAAATATATTCTAATTATATACTAAATAACCCCCCAAATTGGGGACCCCCCATAAGACTTGACTCAATTCAACACTGCCTACATGTTTTAAATAGAATTACGATTATTGTAGGCTAATATATGTAGCAGGGCATTCAGTTACTTTTGAAAGGACAATAATAAAGTGTCAGTGTAATTCATAAGACTTTAACTTTGCCAGCTATATATAAAAATCTAGCATTTCCTGGTGTTTTATCATTGCTTTTTAGTGACAGTAGATATGGATGGGACATTGACAGTAATGGCCATACTACACCCACTCCCTTCCTTCTTCACACTAACCACGCCCATTTAAGTTGCATCTTTCAAAAATATTCTGAGCTAGACTTGAACTGAAAGAGAGGGGGTTTCATGACCGTTTAACTACTAGATAACCTGTTGCAAGACACTCATTTAAAATCTGGCCATCATTTTTAATGGTATTTTAATGTTTATGTAAACAAAAAGTGCACATTGATGCTAATTTTATTTATTTGCTGGGTTTTGACATACATTTGGCGAATTGATTTCATAATAATCATGAAATGAAATGTTCATGCCATTTCATCTCTAGGTATGATGAACTAAAATCAACTATAATTGTGTTTTTACAGTATAAAATTTCTATACTTTCTGTAAATGTTATTTTCTCTGACACACTCACACACACACACACACACACACACACACACACACACACACACACACACACACACACACACACACACACACACACACACACACACACACACACACACACACACACACACACACACACACACACACACACACACACACACACACACACACACACACACACACACACACACACACACACACTAAATCTCTGTTAGGCTATTAATATGCTGTTTTGTAATGTAAATAAGTATGAAAATGAAAACTATTCTATTTGAGGGCAAGTTTTTTTTAACCTATTTTCATTTTAGGCCCTTTTGGGCATCTGGCACAGTTGTTGGGTGTGGAAGGTTACTAATGTGATTGCTTTACCTGTATTAAATTAATGCTTTTTCAATGACTAAATTCATTGAAATAAAATATTTTTTTCTGAAAAAAATGTATTTTAATTTTTGGTAATGTGTTGTGTAGGTCTTAAATTTCAATGTTACAAATATCTTAAATTTGACTTACTGAAACCCTGTAATAATGTTGCCATAGAAAGGCATAATCCTGAGTGCAAGAAAGTGAACCACTACGAACACCTCAAAACACAGACCTTACTTTTCTAAATAAATTGAGAAACGAGGTTAACATTAGTAAGATTTAGCTAAAAACTTCAATAAACCTGGGCCTGGTTTCACAGACAGGGCTTTTTAAGCCAGGACTAAACCTTAGTTAAGTTCTTCAGTTTTTCAGATTTTAGATCAAGACCACATATAGATATCGTTGAGGTAATTAAACGACAGCACTCTTCAATTTGTTCAATTTCAACTTTGCAAAGACATGAAATGACAAAATGAAACAAGTCTTGGTGAAAAATCTGTTTTTCTCCTCAACAATAAAATGTCAAAAATAGATTGTTTTAGAACACTTTATTTTTCCATTCAATGATTCATGATTCAATTTATTTTCCAAAGTAATTTTCAGTAAGTTCAAAAACAAAAGCAAATATCTACATATTTTGCAGCATTACTCCATAAGTTGGCTATTGTACTTAAACAGCCCTGAGATCATTCCACTGGCATCAATTCATTACCCAGTCCAACAACAAGAAAACAAACAAGAAAAAGTGCAATCTCTGCCTTTAACAGATTAAGGTAAAACAGATATTGAGTTCCTTTACTTTTTCATTGCACACATGTACTTGAAAATAATAGTGATAACCTACACCACATGTAATTTACTATAGTTCCAGTTACTTTTCATAAATAGGTCAGGATTGTGAATCTTCACTGATAAGATGGCATCTGAGAGAGACATGACCATTGCAAAGTTATAAATAGATAAGTAGTATCTGCCTTCAAGTTTTTAAAGTAAGTGCATTACAAGTGCATAGGACTGCACTGAGGTGACATGGCTTGTCATATGCATTCAAGTTCTAATCTTAATACTCTGAAAACAAAAGACTTACATTATTGTCCATATGTCCATTCTGGATAAAGGCATTTTTACTTCAAAGGAGTTTTGATTCAAAAACATACAAGTGAAAAGTCTCTTTGCCGTAGCCATAATCTGCTCCTTTACTTCAAATTCATATCCATGTTCAGTCATATTAACTCCATCCTCAAGATCTTACAAAAAGTGGAAAATTTGCTTTAAGCATCAGTGTCTTTAATCTCATTCTAATGGCCATTAATGTAGCTTTCTCTGAGTGTTATGTCCATCTGTGTGGATCTGGCTTCCATCTGTGTCAAAAACAAAATGTAAACTGCAATCAACATGAAATGGCACACATGACCCATTTTACAATCCATAATTTGAAATATTTCCATGTAAAAGAACATCTAATGATTTAAAGGAGTAGTTCACTTTTAAGAACTTTTGCTGATAATTTACTCACCAAGATATCCAACGTCATTCTTTCTTCAGTCGAAAAGATATTAAGGTTTTTGATGAAAACATTCCAGGATTTTCTCCATATAATGGACTTCAATGGGAAGCAAACAGTTCAAGGTACAAAAGTCAGTTTCAGTACAAACTGTTCAAAGGGCTTTTAAACGATTCCAGATGATGAATAAGGGTCTTATCAAGCGAAATGATCGCTTATTTAAAAAAATAACAAAGTTTAAGTTTTATAAGCTCAAATGGTCGCCTTCCTCTGTTCTGTGATGCACGTTCGTGACTCTCCTGTTCGAACTGATTTATCAAAATGACAATCTTTTTTCGCGTCATTTGGTTCATTCAACAAACAAAATGAATGAGTCGGACTCGGGAAAAGATTCAGAGAAATTATATGGAGAAAAATGCTGGAATGTTTTCATCAAAACCCTTAATTTCTTTTCGACTGAAGAAAGAAAGACATGGATATCTTGGATGACATGGGGATGAGTAAATTATCAGCAAAAGTTTTTTTTTTTTTTAAAGTAAACTACTCCTTTAAAAGATGGTGGGACTTCATTTCATTTACTGAATTAATCAGTTTTTGAAAATGAATCCAGCACAATAAGACAGTAAATTGAATCAATGTTGGTTTCATGTTGACTTTAAAACATTACACAACTATAAGACTGACAGAGTCTACTGTATAATGCCAAAGAAATAAAGAACTAAAAACTAAATGGTTTCTTATTAAACAGATTGTGTACCATGTGTCAACAACAATTATTTTTTTACTATATTAAAGGGAGGGGGTTGACTGCTTTTTTTCTTTGCATGATTGTGTTTATGGGGTGCAATATAACATGTATTCGTGGTTTTCTTTTTTAAAAAGTCTTATTTTTCATAAACTTCACCTTTATTGTAAGCCGCGCCTCTCCTCTGTCCCCTGAACGAGCGGTTCACTTCCTGATTCTATGAAAACACTCCCTCAGAAACAGGCAGCGGGCTCAGATTGGTTCGTTTGGGCCGGTGTGTTGTGATTGGCTAAACTGTCACGTTGTCCGGAAGGTTGACGCCCATTACCTTTACGGGCGAAAGCGTGCATGCCAAAGGTCCAACCATGTAAATAAAAGTGACGATACTATGGTTCGATACTACAGTCTCAGTTTGAGGCAGAATCAGACAGAGACAGCAACGATGGAGTCAAGCAAAACCTCACCACACACGGCTCTTACTCAAACAGCGCAGTCTCATCCCAAGACATCATATAACTGACGTCTCGGAACGTCTTTCGACCAAACCGTCAATATCCGCCTTTTAGGGCCCCCTAAACGTCGGTTAGATGACCGTTCATCGGATCCTAACTCTACCCCAGACCTAAACCTACCCCGTCACCTAACTGACGTTAAAGATAAAGCGTCAATGGTATGACGTCCTAGGATCGCCATATAACCGACGTTTAGGGGGGCCCTGAAAAAGGCAGATATTGACGTATGGTCAAAGACGTCCCAAGACGTCAGTTATATGACTTCTTGGGATGAGACTGTGTTATACTAAACGTTTCTGAATGATAATTTGCTAAATTTTTTTACTTTATACACGTTTGTTTTACACAATAGAATCTGACTGGCAACAATAGCAACTGACTGGCTACTAACATTATAAACAGCGTTGGCATTAATTTACGTTCTTGACCAAATCGAAAATAACGTCATAGAGCATATATACAAGAATAAATTTACAACATTAGTACTTATTCAAAATTCAGGTCCATAATGTTTGTACGCGTTTGTCGTAGACACAAAATAGCAAAACTAGTAGCTATAAAGCCAGCGCTGGCATTTGAAAAAACTAAAACACAAGGCTACGTCTGGAATTATACACGCAAATACATTTAAAATGATTAAGTCTTAGCCTACTTACAGGTTGAGGCCCAACAACTGCTGCCTCTGGTTTTAAAGTCGGAACTGCTTCATGTTTCAGTAACAGTTTCTTGTTGAATCCGGTGTTGAATTCGTGGATATTCTGGAAGCTGTCTTCCGTAAATGCGCAGGCTCAGCACAGATCGCTAGATTACGATCGTCACTTTCAGGAATATAATCAAACATAAATTGTATCCATTGTTGACGAAGCACAGCGTCCGTGGGAAGCTCGAACACAGAAGACCACACACTCGACGAGCCGCAAAAATATGGTCATGCCCTTTTTCTGCATATTCCGGAGGGAGGGTTGATGTAAATGTGTGGGTTAGTGACGTCTAAAACCCAGCTGTAGTCCCAATCGAGTCGTTTTTGTAGGCAATATACTTCCTGATTTTTAAAAGACGATATCTCTGCTTACACTGAACTTTCAGTGCTGCAACTTTACAGATACTGTTCATGCACCAACAGCAACATTACACACTATTTAAAATCAAAAGTGAAATCGCAGTCAACCCCCCTTTAATAACTAGAGATCCTTTGAACTAAAACATTACTGCGTAAATGTCAAATTACTCAAAGTTAAACTATTAATATTTGTATGCTACAGTAAAACAGCATGAAAAAAAGATACATAATGCAAGCAAACATCACGACAAACACAATAAATAATCTGGGCATGTTTGAACTGTCCCTATGGGTGTGTAAATTTACCTAAACCAAAGAGCCATGGTGTTAAAGAATGAAGAGGAGCAGAAGAGGAAACAGGGACAGACAGAAGATGAAGTGTGCTAGAGCACAGCATGGAGTTACCTGAAATAGGAGAAGAGAGGAAGAGGAAGAAGAAAACACCAGGATGACAAATGCAACATTACAGCAATGGAGCAAAGTGCTTCAACATCACACCAGAGTTGAGCTTCAGCTCATCCACTCCATCCAATGCACATGAAGACAAGAGTACCAAACATTTGGTGTAATGCAACAGATATCACGAATTTATCAAGCCCCTGTGAAAGGTGAAGTGTGCCATTTTTGAAATGGGAAGATCAAGTTGAATGTGCATGATATAAATATTAAGAGTAGCACGCAAGTGTTTAATAACCTGTTTGGAATCAATTCCAGTTGATGCATCAATTGGAGCATAAATCACACACTTCACCTTTAAATAAACAGAGATGATTCTTACCAAGTTTCCATGCTTATGTTCAGGATCAATATCTGCTCACCGTGTGCGAGACCATGCTGGAAAGTTCCAGGAGCTGGGCCAGGAAAAACAGCTCCTTTACAGGCCTGAGGCGGTCCAGGGATCTTGGTGCCAGGGCTCAGTCCTGGGAACGGGAGAGCGTGCAGGGGGACAAAGCTTGGTAAGACTCCCGGCTGTGCTGTGGTGGGATAGGTGGATGGAAGGAGAGATAGAGAAGGGGTGGGAAGCGCCGGGTTCCCACAGGAGATCTCGCCAGCTGCCTGAAATAAGCAAAGAAAAAAAATTAAGTATTATACAATTTTATTTAAATTTAAGAAAACCTTTAAAACCTTAAAGGAGTAGTTCACTTTTGAAAAAACTCTTGCTGATAATTTACTTACCCCCATGTCATCCAAGATATCCATGTCAATCTTTCTTCCGTAAAAAAGAAATTTAAGGTTTTTGATGAAAACATTCCAGGATTTTTCTCCACTTAATGGACTTCAGTGGGAACCAAACGGTTCAAGGTCCAAAAGACAGTTTCAGTGCAAACTGTTCAAAGGGCTTTAAACGATTCCAGACGATGAATAAGGGTCTTATCAAGCGAAACGATCGCTCATTTAAAAAAAAAAAGTTTAAGTTTTATAAGCTCAATTGGCTCTGTTCTGTGACGCACGTTGTAACTCTCCTGTTCAAACTCGTTCATCAAAATGAACACATCTTTTTCTGAGTCATTTCGTTCATTCAACAAATTAAACGAATGAATTGACTCTGAAAAGATTCGTTCATTTTGATGAACGAGTTCGAACAGGAGACTTAAACTTGTTTTTTTTTTTAAATGAGCGATCATTTCGCTTGATAGGACCCTTATTCATCGTCTGGAATTGTTAAAGCCCTTTAAACAGTTAGTACTGAAAGTGTATTTTGGACCTTGAACCGTTTGGTTCCCACTGAAGTCCATTATATGGAGAAAAATCCTGGAATGTTTTCATCAAAAACCTTAATTTCTTTTTCGACTGAAGAAAGAAAGACATGGACATCTTGGATGAGATGGGGTGAGTAAATTATCAGCAAAAGTTTTTTGAAAAGTGAACTAATCCTTTAACGCTTCAGTTAGCATGCCATCCGATTTGCTTGTATACCTGTCGCAATTTAGGGCTTGGAGCCAGAGGGGCGTAAGTGGCATTTTGGGCGAATATCAGTTCTTTATTTCAAAATAAAGGTCTCGATGAGCTCTATTTAATGGTGCCAAAAATAGCTATCTGAGATCAAACTGTATTGAATAAAGCAACAAAAAGGTGTATCTGACATATTTGATTTCTTTTTTTGAAAATGTTGTAGAACATGTTTATTGTGTTAATGTTCCATAAATTTTTTCTTAAATACTCATTCATGTAGGTATGCCTGTGGTTGCAATGTTTGTGATTTAAGGTTAATAATACAGGTGATTGAAGTGTGGTCAAAATTTAGTTTGGTCTCTCCTGTAAAGTTTGTTAAAAGCCACTTACGCCCCTCTGGCTCCAAGCCCTCGTTATGTTTATATTTTCCACTTCAGATCATTACGTTAAATGATCAGGATTTGATTGTATATGAAAAAAATGTATTTAAAAAATAATTCAATGCAACATCCTTCAATGGACATTATTTATACGAATCATTTAGGAAGGATGTATGACACCACAGCTTATATGATGATCCACATGCAATAAGCAACCAATATGCATCTGTCTTGTGATGTACTCACGGTTGCCAATGAAACAGGGGTGTCACCCATTGAGGTGGTCGTGAGCATCCGGGCCACTCCATGCACCACTGATGGACAGTCACTCTGAGCTCCATCAGGGGGAGCCACCAGCGTCAGTTTAGGAGTCGCCTTCTCTCCGGCCCGGAGTCGCTTTGAATCCGAATCCATTGGAGACTTGTTCCACATCATCTGGACCGATCCAGCACCCTCTGCAGTCACCGGACTTCTCTGAGTGCTGGTATGATGGTTCTCATCTCTTCCCATCCCTTGCTCGTGGTTCTGATTAGATGGATGGGTGGAGAAGGTGGCAGATGTTTGTGTGTTTGATGGAGTTTTGGCAGTGGTGCTCAACGTTGCTGCGACTTCAAGTTGCATGCTTGCAGGTACACCCAGACGCTTGCGTTTCAGTGCTGGTGGGCCCTGAATTTCCGGGTTATTCTTACAGTCCTCTGGGTGGCGCTGACCTGTGTAGTTATTGAATAAATCAAGAAACAAAAGTCTAAAAGAATGCAATATTCAAATCAGGGGTTTGCTAATTTTTCACATGTACCTTTTTAAGTTTTGTTGTACCTATTGGTTTCTTCCTTGCCCTGTATAATAAGGAGAAAGGGTTTATTAACACTTACAAACTTTGGTTAAATTCAATATTCACCAGAGAAGACTCCACTTTGTTCATTTTTGTTAGTTAGAGAATATAATGAACCATTTTTCATTTTTTTTTCAGAAACATAAATATGTGGGAAAGCTAAATATATGGGAAGTGTGTAAAATCATACTTACACCACACCAGTGATGTGACCGTGAGCTTTTCTCGTTTCTATAAGCAGAATCCTTTTGGGACAATGATAGAAAATTCAGAAGAATTTCACCATTGTGAAGAAATTATTATAGATATACACACATGCGTTCAAATTTTAGCATGATGATTTTTTTTTTTTTAGAAATGACTGTCACATTTGATCAATTTAATGTGTGCTTGCTGAATAAAAGTTTTAATGTTGTATCAGACTTTTCAGAAGACTATTTAAACATTTTATTATATCTGTTTTAAAAGCAATAAACATGAACAGAACAAAGGGACATTGGCACTGTGTATAATTATTATATATATATATATATATATATATATATATATATACACACATACACACACGCATTATTATCTATCTATCTAAAAATCTATATACATGAAATTATTTCTTATATATATATATATATATATATATATATATATATATATATATATATATAAGCATGTGTGTGTATTTATATAATAATTATACACAGTGCACCCACATATATTACCTAAACACAAACCATTATTTTGGAAGCGATTAATCACGACCCTACTTTAAAGCCCTACTTTGAATATTAGATTTCTCTCATATTAATACAATGATGTCCAAAACTTCAGAGTCTTAATGATTTGATTTGTTTACCTGGATTGCATCCATCCTTTAGGCCACAGTGGTTTAACATCAGCCTCCAGAAACGCTTTCAGATACTCCTTCAAACCAGAGCATGCAGGTGACTTCGAATCATAAATCATCATTTTCAAACTGACAATCTCACAGAGCAACTCCCTGTAAAAGTCAATAGTCATAAGATGAATAGAGTATATAGACTACTCTTTTTCAGCATTTAGAATTTTTTATAGTCATACATCAGACCTGATATCTTCATTCCATCTGAATCTCTTGCGTGGCCCAAACACTCGTTTTCCACTCCTCTCCTCCTCTTCCTCTCGTCAGAACCATCAATCGCCTTCTCTTTCTCAGCCTCTGAGCCTTAAAACACACACAAAACAAACCAAACAAACCTGAGGTCATATTCTAACAAACTGCATTTAAATTAAAGGTCAGTGAATGTACAGTATAGTAATACAGTGAAAGTAATCAAGGTATCACACATAAGACAGAGTGATTACTTGGCAGCTCTGGCTTCAGAGTGAGCTTGGCAGTGACTCTGGAAACGGGTGATCTGTTCAGGCATGGACATGGCCACCACATTCTCTAGCTTCTTCAGCAGCTCCTGCAGCTGTTCAACCTCATAAGACACATGACCAGCACATTAAGCTTACAGAGACATTAAACTGGATATATACTGTATACACACACCAGTAAGGTCTTATTTCTGACCAAAGCTGCATTTATTTGATAAAAAAAAATACAGGTAAAAAAAAAGTAATAAAAGAGAGTAATATTGTGACGTACAATTTAAAATAACTTTTCTATTTGAATACATTTTAAAATGTAATTTATTTCTGTGATGCAAAGCTGCATTTTCAGCATCATTGCTCCAATCTTCAGTGTAACATGATCCTTCAGATATTATTCTAATATGCTGATTTGCTGCTCAAGAAACATTTAATGTTTTTGTGAATGTATTGATTTTTTTTTAATTCAACAATTATTTACCATATATTTGAAAGGTTTGAAGGTTTAAAGGTATCTTTTGTAATACTTTATATTAAGTGTTTTTACGGTCACTTTTGATCAATTTAACACAATATTAATTTCTTTTAAAAAGTAATCTCTTACTGGCCCCAAACTTTTGACCAGTAGTGTGTGCATATGCTACTGTGTATATGTACATTTATAAAAGCTTTTTTTATTATGATTAACAACTTTGGAAATCATGTACAATAAGACAAGGAACAAGAACGGTATTAATAAAGCACATAAAAGTACTTTTTTTTTTTACCAATTAGTAGGGATGTCCTGATCAAGTTTTTTGTGCCCCAAATCCGATCTAAGACACTGAATATTGAGTAATAACAATTATTAATAACAATTAATACAGCAATTATATTTACAGGCCTGTGTGTATGTATATATATATATATATATATATATATATATATATGTGTTGTTTAAGGACATTGGTAGATGTGAACATCTGTTACTATGATAAACATACTAAACAGAATCTGTGGTACCACTAAAATTAGTATGCACAATACACTTTTTTATATTTTATAGAATTATTGCAAGAAAAAAAAAGTGGATTTAAAGTTAAAAAGCATAAAGCGCTATGGCAATGACATCTCAGTCTGACGGTGGTGATGTTTGCTATGCTGATGGGTCAAGTACGTTTACAGACCTGCTGTAGGTTGTGGATTTTTTGGCTCTTTTAACCAGAGTGCCTTTCCTGCAGGACAGCTGTGACGCCAAGTAGGAGAAGATTCTAGAGCGTACTTTCCCACTAAGCTGTTTCAGTGTTCAACTTCACACGCTGAACATACAAAGAGAAGGAATCAATGCAATACAATCAAGATGTTACCTGTTCTATAATAAATCATGGGATGTAACTTACTCATGTAAAACACTGTTGACCTCTGAAGACAAAATCTCCATCTTATTTTGTCCTTCAACTTTCTTGATAGCCTAAAGAACAAAAGTCGTCACGTAGACCTGCAAACTCCTGTCTAATCCTCTTAAGCCACAAAAGAAAACAATACCTCGGAAAGTTGCTTAATGTGTTGCTCTAGTGTGGGTGGCAGTCCATCAGGGAGTAATGGGGAATCTTCTCAGTGACGGGTGGAGTCGGAGCTTCTCCGTTCTCTTCCAGGCTTGGAGAACAGACGTTCTGTGGTTCCCCCAAGAGCCCGTCTCAAGTCAAAGTCTTGCTCCACTGCTTTGACTGCTTGAAGAAGGTCGTCAGCACTGGCAGAACCAATGAGTGTGAGAGAGGGTCAGATGATACGGGTGGTTCTTGAACCTCAGCTTGCACGGGTGGGCCAGTGTCGTCGAGAGCATGCGGTTCTCTCTTCTCTAGCATTGAACATCTGGAGCTGCTGAAGCTTTTCCTTATGGAACTTCTTCAGCATCTTATCAATACTTAGCGGCTTCTTGTTTTTCTTCTTCTTTGTGGATGATTTGTCTGGTGGGGTGCTGAGAAGGAAACCAGAAGGAAAAGCAAACAATGAGGGATTTGAGAAAGAATCAATGGAAACCTTGTTCCTTAAAAGGAGGTTGTGAAAAATGTATGTTTTCTTCACAGTAAACATTGTACTCTTAATCTAAATCTAGTGGCAGCAAAAACCTCTTCTTGGCTTCCTCCTCTTCCTTCTTAACAAGCATGTCATCTTCTCTCTTTTCTTCCCCATCCTCTTGTCTTTGCCTTGCTTAAGCTTTCGTTTCTAGAGAGGAATCAGACCAAATGAGAAATGTTGACAACTGGAAACAATTTTGCAAATCTTTTGCATAAAGCTAAAGAAAAAAAAGCTAGTTGTTGCCGGTTTGTTTGCAAGATTGTGTGCAAAACAATGGAAGCTTGTTTCCACCACAAAATAAAAATTCTCTCACAATTCTGACTTTTATCTCCAACTGTGACTAACAATTGCAAGGAAAGGGTCATTATCTCGCAATTCTGACTTTATTACACACAATTGCGAGAAAAGTCCAAATTGCAAGTTTATTTTTTCATAATTCTTGAGACTTTATAACACTTTTTAACAAACTTTTTTCTTACAGTTCTGACTTTATAACACGTAATTGTGAGTGAAGTTAAAATTTTATATACATAAAACTTTTTTTTTTTTACTTTTATTCAGTGGTGGAAACAGGCTGACTATACAAAACTATGGAAGCTTGTTTCCGCCATGAATGAAAAATATAAAAGGTAATTGCGACTTTATCTCACAATTCTGACTTTTTCTCACAATTTGCGAGTTTACTTCTCACAATTCTGACTTTGTTTCTCAGAATTGCGAGATGGAAAGTCAGAATTGCGAAGATATAGTCAGAATTGCGAGATATAAAGTCAGAATTGCAAGATATAAAGTCAGAATTGTGAGATATAAATTCAGAATTGCGTGATATAAAGTCAGAATTGCAAGATATAAAGTCAGAATTGTGAGTTATAAAGTCAGAATTGTGAGATATAAAGTCAGAATTGCGAGATATAAAGTCAGAATTGCGAGATATAAAGTCAGAATTGCAAGATATAAAGTCAGAATTGCAAGATATAAGTCAGAATTGCAAGATATAAAGTCAGAATTGCGAGATATAAAGTCAGAATTGTGAGATATAAAGTCAGAATTGTGGATATAAATTCAGAATTGCAAGATATAAAGTCAGAATTGTGAGATATAAATTCAGAATTGCGTGATATAAAGTCGCAATTGCGTGATATAATGTGAGAATAGCGAGTTATAAAGTAAGAATAGCTAGATATAAAGTCGCAATTGCGTGTTTTAAAGTCAGAAATGCATGATATAGATCATCCCCTTAGAACCTGCCTGATAAGTCACAATTGCAATCTCATAATTCTGAAAAAAAAGTCAGAATTTCAACATATAAACTCGCAATTATGTGTTATAAACCCTGAATTGCAAGATGTAAACTCGCAATTGTGAAAAAAAGTCAGAATTGTGAGATAAAAAGTCACACTTCTGTCTTTTTTCTCAGAATTGCGACTTTATAACACAATTCTGACTTTATATCTTGCCATTCTAACTTTATATCTTGACAATTCTGACTTTATAACACGCAACTGTGAGATAAAAAGTAAATTTTTTTATTCAGTGGCAGAAACAAGCTTCCATACAAAACAGATGGAAGGGTAGTCAAATGTTTACGTACCTTGGGTTTAAAACCACTGTCCTCAAAATCATTCTCGTTATTTCCTCATCAGAGGCTGGCCGGAACTGGAGAGTTCCAGAGTTGATGTAGAAGCCTCCATATCTGGTGGTGAGACAAGCTGGGACGAGCTCATCATACTGTTGCATGCAGAGAAAAAGAAGACTTGAGTAAAACATACATGTGTTATATATTGGGAATAATCTGATAAAGGTGGTTTTAAAAACTGGCCTGAACTCACAGCCTCAGAGTTATCAATGAATGAATCGGATTCATCGGTAACCAAAGCCTATATCCACCAGGTCCTGTAATCTGTCTTTTTTTCTTTTGCAAGTTTCACCCTTAAAAAGGCAGATATTAATGTAGTTGAAATAACACCACCTCTTTAAGTTGCTAAATGTTGACATAAGACTGACTTGTGATGAAGCTAGAAATATGACATCTTGGCAGAATTCATACTCACATATTTCACTTCAAACTTTCTTGCAAGTGCCTCCATTTCATCTCTCTCCCTGTCCTCCACTTTATTTAACATTTGTGGTGTCTTTTTCTCAGTGGTTTCCTTAAAATAAGAGAGAGAGAGAGAGAGTGTGAGAGAGAGAGAGATAAAAACACCATAAACCAGTGACTTTCCTTAATTCACCATGAATTCTGTTCGAGTCAATTCGCTCGTTTTGTTCGTTGAATGAACCAAATGACTCGGAAAAAGATTCGTTCATTTTGATAAATGAGCTTAAAACTTAAACTGTTATTTATTTATTTAAATAACCCTTAAGACAAGACCCTTATTCATCATCTGGAATCATTTAAAGTCCTTTGATCAGTTTGCACTGAAACTGTCTTTTGGACCTTGAACTGTTTGGTTCCCATAGCACTGAAGTGCATTAGATGGAGAAAAATCCTGAAATGTTTTCATCCAAAACCTTAATTTCTTTTCTACTGAAGAAAGAATGACATGGACATATTCGATGACATGGGGGTGAGTAAATTATCAGCAAAAGTTTTTTTCAAAAGTTAACTACTCCTTCAATCTGACCCTTTAGCCTATTTTTTTTTTTTTTTTTTTTGGTAATAAAACGAGACACCCATTCATTGGAACTCAACTCAAACACTACACAATGAAAATACAAAATTATATAACAGCCTAACAAGTAGACAGTAATAATCAGAAAGTACATTCATGTCAACGATTGTTTACCTTTTTGATGATCAAATCCGGGTAGCAAAACTCCGGGCAGCGTTGATCATCCGGCTCGAAGAGTTTTAGTTCCACTCTCGTTGCGGCATGCTGGAGTGGTGGCGATCCGGGCGCAAGTAAACCCTGTTTGACAGGCGGGTCACTGGCATTGGGGACGGTGGGAGAAGGAAAGTGTGCATTGCTTGAGATTGCGGTGAAGACGAATTCTCCGTGGTGCCGCCATTGCTCAAACCGACAGTACCGTTCGCCGAATCTCCCGAACAGGTGCGCGTTTGGTTGATTAATTATGAACCTGTGACGCCAATTTAACTCAGTCATTTTCCTGCTTTAAAGGGCAAGCTGGGTATGCGTTCCGCAACCTGCAGGCCTGAACGACACCACCTGAGTGTTTTTCAGCCCTTGGGGAAACGATTATGATCACACAGGCTTACGTTGGTATTTAGCGTAGACCGTTTATTTTGCGGAAATATTTAACCTACTTTGTAAGTTGACGCAAAACGTCAGTAACATAGCTTCACACTTTATGAAAACAAAACTTGTCCAAACTGTAACGTCTTTAGGTTTTTGAAATTATTTAAAGAACGTAGTGATGTAGTATGTAGTGAAAGTAGAAAATACAACCACGTCCTAACAATACAACGTTAGTAGAACGTTTATTTACTATTAAGTTTTGCAATGCTATTTACCAACTGGCAAAAATGGAACTGAGGTCAAATCGTTTAAATTACCTTCTCTGAGGTAATTATATCAATAACTTGTACAAAAGAGTAATGTCATTTAGATATTGACTACATGCAGATATAAGAATGAAGCTCGGATAATATGATGTGGCTTGGCATAGCCTAACTTTAATTCAAACCTGCGCGTGAGTTAGGCTATTAAATTACAAGCCGCTGTCCCATTTGTCTAACCCTCTACTTATTTGGTAAATTCTAGTTTGAAAGATGTAGGCTACGTGGAAAAACATTTTTATGATGGCGATAACTAATCTGTTAGGTAGCCTAGTGACAGTTAAAAACTGATTTAACAATAGTTCAATAAATAAAACGTGGCAAATACATGTTTTGGGAACGTTCCAATAACGTTCTGTGAACACTGGGTTCTAAAATGTGTTAGATGGGATGCAATTCCATGTTGAATAGCCAAGTTAAGTTTTAAGTAGCGAGTTGCATAGCCTTCGTTCTTTCGATGAAATTGGAAATTTCTCTGATTTCATTTTCACGATTTAAACATTTCAGAAATGACTTCTGCTTGCTGGCCATTTGAAAATGAGACATGGTTTTACTTACAAATAAAACCAAAGAAACATGGTTAATAGGCTATAGTTCAACTATGGTACCACAAATTAACCATGGCTTTGCCACGCTAACCAAACATGGTATTTCTAGTACAACTGTGGTTATACAAATGGTAAATAAACATGGTTTCTACTACTTAAACTATAATAAAACCATGATTCATTTTCGTAAGGGAGGGGGAGCAAACGGGGAGGATATGCGTGTGTTTCTGATTTGGGAGACCTGACAAAATACCAGGAACCTGTTTGGGAACTGCCATTTCTGAAGAAACGTCTAGAAATAAAACATACCACAGATGTTTATCCATGTCATAATGGTGATTCGTTGATATGCGTTTATGGCATGTTCTGACGTCTCCAGCAGCCGATCTCTTCGTGAACGCTGAAGGGTTTCATTCTACCTCCGCGGCCCTCGGTGAAGCGCGTCGACACGCCGACGGTCGAATCCCCTCCATACAGGATGCGCTCGAATTATCATGGCAATGGAGGATTATTGTTTTCATATGCAGAGCGCAAACAGGACACCGCCAGGCTTTATCTCTAATATGGATTGGGTTCGCTTTATCGATCAGAAGACTTTCTGTTCGATCAAATATTGACGATCAGGTAGCGAGCGATACATCTTTACGAGACACATTTCATCACTAATATGGACACCTACAACTATTTCCAAAATCAGTTCACTGTTGTCATTGGACGGACCACAGCTAGTCATTTTACTCGTCATCATCGTGCGCCTGACGAACTTTTTTCAATAGGAATTGAATTAGCAATAGGCTAAGATATTTGAATGCAGTTGTGGTTCAGCGGATGCAATCAGGTAAGGTTAAATAACGATAGCCTACATAAGTGTTACATTTCGTGACCCACGGCATTATGCATCGCTTAATGTAGTGACAGAACCCAATGGCGCTGTCCATGGTACTGAATTAATTCAGGTCAGTTTACTGAATTAGGACGACATCCACCACTACATACATACGGCCAAGCCTTTTAAATACATGCACGGTAAGTGTAATGAATGATATCTACTGCAATTATAATGTATTTGTGTTTTTCTGCTTAGTTGTAGTGTTTGAAGAGGTTATGGTCTGCCTAAACTACTTTTCATCCAAATAGCAGCAGCTGTCCCTGAGAAATTAAGCTGTTCTAGTCAAATAATACGATTGAAATAATATTTAAAAAACTAATGACATTTCATGTTGCTTTAAGAAACACTTTCAGTTTCAAGCCTCTGCTGGATGTAAAGATGACCAGTAGATGGCAGCAGATTTCTTAAAACCGAAGGTAATGCACTGTAAAAAATAATAATAATACAAAAATAATAATAATAATAATCTCATGATTTGTAATCACATTTTTTCTTTTGTCAAATCAACTTAGATAATGTAGTTCATGAACATAATATTTTGAGTTTCTAGTGATTTAAATGTATCTCCATTGTAATAACAATTTTTTTCCATTTCAATGAACTTAATTTTAGGGCAACCAGGTTACTTATTTTAAGTTAAACCAACAATATTTTTTACAGTGAGAGTGTTAATCAAACTACTAATGTGTGTGGGTGTCAATACATTGGGATCAAGTCAGTGCAGTAACAATAATGGAAAACTTTTTGTATTTTAGGCTGTGGTCAATATTTGATCAAATAATGAGGTTTATTTCTTATTTCTAAACAGTTTAATTTTTGTAAAAAAAAATAAAAAAATAAAAATAAAACAGAATGACCATGAAGATAAATTGAAATTATATATCAAGGCTCTAAATGGTATATAATTTAATGATTTTAATTAATTTACAATTAAATTATCTAATGTGCAATTGTGTCCATTGGAGATTTTTATTCTTTTCCTGTGGTGTGTGCTTGTTTTTCTATCCCAGTGGGGACTTCAACCTGAATGCACACATACCTTCATGGGGACTGGTGTCACTTGGCGACCTAATCGACGTCCTTGAGGAAAGCGAGCTTATAGATCATACAGAATGTGCTTTTTTGAAATTGTACAAATGCAGAAAGTTTTCTCTGATGGGTTGGTTTGGGGGTATCAGAGTTAGTGGGAATAGAATATACTTTTGTAAAGTTTAAAAACCATTACGCTCTTCGGAGAGTCCCACAAAGATGATAGTAAACCGAGACATCCAGTTGTTATACTGCCTGTACAACAAATTGCCCCTCTTGGATCATAAAGATAACTTGAACCTTTGCAAAAGATATCAGCAAAAACATGAGGAGGCACTTCCTTGCATCCTAATAAGTAAGTCATGCATCTGTGGCCTTCACATATGGTGCATTAGCAATAGCATTGAGTCACACTTCATCAGTCTCTTATAAGACACGTTACACTTGACCACTGTCACTTACCTCAATACAATAGTTCTTAATCTGGTCATTGAGTCCACTGCACATTTAGGACCTCAAACCTCTTTTGTGGTGGAGAGACATTTTGATACTAGAAAGAGAGAGAGATACAGTGCTCATCTTCCAGATGGTGGCACACCTGGTTCGCTCCCCACCAACCTGTGTAATCATATCTGATATGATTGATATACAAAATCGAGTCTAATGAAGCTTCTGTACATTTTACGCCGAACAAGCATCGGGAAACACTGGCAACAAATGTATGCCATTTTCCCGACTTTATTACATTGTTAGGTCTGCTTTTCGTTTCTTCCAGCTGAAATGTCTAAGCCTTCTCTTTAGCCACATTAAGATTCACCTCACTTTCTTCTCCACGGGCGCTCACCGTGGAACGAGCCTCTTATGAATCGAATTTGACAGTCACAAAGGCGTCATAATTGCAGTCTGTCGCATTCCATTCCATGTTAACATATCACAAACTTATTCAAACGTAATTCGGAACGCATATGCTTTCGCTATCTCTCTCTCTCTCTAGCAATTATAAATGAATTTCACGGTGTAGGCTTTTAATGCTAATAAGATCCACCCTCCCCGCTGGCGCGCGAACGAACAGGCCAGTCTCACTGACAAACAGGGCGCGAAAACCCGTGGTGTGCTTGAGAGACATGCATGGACCCAGAGAGGGAGAGAGAGAGGATGGGACAGAGGATCAGATTGCATCTCTTTTGTTTAACCAGACTCCTGTTTCAATGAGCTAATGGAGCGGAAGAGAATTGGCGCCCGCGGGCTAGAGGAGGCCGACAGAAGCGCCGAATTAAAAAAGGTGTCAGATAAATGTGTGAAAGACAATGAGCTAAAATACACACGCTTTATAGGGAGGACAAAGAGGGACAGATGGAAAGTGAGGAGGGGGTTCCGACCAGTGACAGGAACCCCTCAGCGTTTCATCGAGAGCGGAGGGAGAGAGTTACAATATTGTCCCGGGATGATTTAAGGCGCTCTGGGAGTCAGGTCCCCAAAGTGAATAATTTAGTCCTTTTATTAACTTGAGCAAACATGAGCTGTTTTTAATTAACCAGTTAGATCCGAGCACGACGGCCAAATGCATCCACCAGTTTGAGAAACACTGAGCTTAAAAGTAAAACGAAATTGACTTTCGGGTAGCCTATATTTGACGTTTGGTTTGGGGTGAAGACAGCCTGCTCACGTCCACAGCTGCCTAATTGTAAGCCACATTTTAGTTGGATGAATAGGCTCACTTACATCGCAAAGATGTCTAATTTTTGATGTTTGCTAATCTGCAATAGGCTTCTGTATAGGACGTTTCCTGTTAGAAAATGACTTTATGATTCTAGAATAAAACTGACATCTTAAAGACACATCTCAGATATTGACACAGCAGATGAAGCGCTCTTTTAAGAGACATCTTGCAGACGTGTGCAATCGTAATCACTGTGGTATCATAACTAAACCATCAGGGCCTACAGGCCTAATCTTAAAATATATATATAAATATAGCTGCGAGCAGCGATTGCGGGCCCAAGCCGGTGGCACCGCAACCCCGGTGCCTAAAGGCACCGGGATGGCGGTACCGCCGGCTTTGGCCCTCCATCGCTGCTCGCAGCTATATTTGTGTGTGTGTGTGTGTGTGTGTGTATATATATATATATATGTGTGTTAAAGCCGGTGGCACCGCCACCTTGGTGCCTTTAGGGTTATTCTGCACGACGTGCAGAAACGTAACCCCTGCTTTGGAATACATACTAGTATGTATTCCACAATTGGAATACATACTAACATACTAGTCAGAACTGAATAGTTGATATCTGAATGACAGATCACCATAGAAGTCACTGGAAAAAATGTGACTAAGTAACAAAAGAATAGTTACTAGTCACCATTGAAATAAGTACTAGTGTCTAATGAATAAGTACTAGTATCTATTTAATAGGTACTAGCATCTAATGAATAAGTACTAGTAACTAATTAATAAGCATTGGTATGTAATGAATAAGGACTAGCATCTAATGAATAAGTACTAGTATCTAATAAATAAGGACTAGTGTCTAATGAATAAGTACTAGTATCTTTAAAAAGGTACTAGTACCTAAAGAATAAACACTAGTATCTAAAGAAAAGGCACTAGTATCTAAAGAATAAGCACTAGTAGCTAATGAATAAGTACTAGTACTTAATGGAATAGATACTAGTATCTAAAAAATAAGTACTAGTAGCATGAAAATAGAGACTAGTAGGTTAAAATGATTAAATGTTAAAACGGCTTGCCATACTCTATCTGTCGTTTCGACTAGTCACAATTACGTTACAGATATCTTAAATGATAATACAAACTATCCAAAATGTAATTACGACTAGAAAGACGTTGTTGATATCTACAATGTTAATTCCGAATAGTCAAACTTAGCTTTTAAATGTTAAAAGGGCTTGCCATACAGAAGTGTAGGCTCAGAGAGACACTCAACATTTTCAAACCAAAATATCTGACTTTCTGTGGGTCCTAGCTCATGAGTGTAAATTAGAAAGTTGTCCGGCTTGAGGAGAATATATGAATATATGAAACGATGAGTCAACATGTGTACTGAGTTTCATATTATTACATGCAAGCGTGTTTGATTTATGGACCAAGTTTTTGGACCCCGTTCCAGGGGGCGCTGTCTAGCCCCCTTGCCACACCCGGGTACCATCTTCCCGGCTCTGATGGCTGTGGGATCTGACCTGTGTGCAAAGTTTCAAGAGTTTTCAAACCCATTAAGGGCCCCAAAAGCCGCTAAGAGACTCAAAATCATCAAAAAAAAGGAATGTTAAAGTTTGATGCGTTGCTATGGCAACATTATCTTAGATATTGAATAATGCTTTCACAGCTCTTCATCTGGCGTGTGTTTACATTATACAGATGAAGTTTGAAGCAAATCGGGTAAAAGTAAGAGTGTGATTTCAAAGCATTTTGCAAGTGAAACACTTTCTGCTGCCAGTTGGTGGCGCTATATATTTGACTCACAATAGTCACATCCATGTGATCGGCCTCTTACAACGAACACACTGCTGAAGTTTCATCAAGATCAGTTAATGTATGCAGAAGTTTTAACACACTTCCTTTTTGATTTATGGACCAAGTTAATTTAATTAATACACTAATTATATAAAACTATTGTCAATGCACTACAATTAAACAGGTTATATGTCTTTACTTATAAAAAAATAAAAACAAAAACTTATTTAAAAAATACCAGGCTTAAGAAATGTATTTACTTAGCAGGCCAGACACACAGTGAAATTATTAAGCCCCCTCCCCCTACACACACACACAGAGACTGTGTGTCAGAAAGACTCAATCACACACACACACAGACTGTGTGACAGGCCTAGGCTCAGAAAGAGCATGATCATATTCAAACTACAATATCTGACTTTCTGTGGGTTTGAGCTTATTATTGTTAATTAGAAAGTTGTTTGGCTTGAATAGAACAATATACACGGCAAGTTTTGTAACTGTCAGTAAAACTAACCAAGTTATAACACACTTTATGTGTCCTTTTTTAGTCAAAAAAATCCGCCACGGCCAAACCGTTCGAGATATCAAAAATCCGTCCGGAATATAGCATCCTCAATGTCTTGACTTCATGCACACCGAGTTTGGTGGTGATTGGTAACAGCATGGGTTGTAATTTGATGTTTTTCTAGGACAATTATTTAAAAAAAAAAAACATAATTCCCGACTTCCGTTTGAACTGTCGTAAAACTTAGAGCACGAAAGTTGTTTGGCCTGATGTGATCTATGAGTGTACCGAGTTTCATATTAATCCATGCACGTGTGTTTGATTTATGGACAAATGTTCGAATCCCTAAAAGAATGCATCCTAAAAGAATGGTAAAGTTTGATGCGTCGCCACGGCAACAGTTTCAAAGATATCAAGAATCCATTCATAGGTCTTCATCTGCCGTGTATGTACATTATACAGATGAAGTTTGAAGCAAATCGGGTAAAAATAAGAGGGTGATTTCAAAGCATTTTGAAAGTGACACACTTCCTGCTGCCAGTTGGTGGCGCTATAACTTTGACTCACAATAGTCACATCCATGTGATCGTCCTCTTCAGCGAACGCACTGCTGAAGTTTCATCCAGATCAGTTAATGTATGCTGAAGTTATGACACACTTCCTGTTTCACGTTTCTCGCCATAGTTTCGTTTCCTCGCCACGGCCAAACCGTTCGAGATATCAAAAATCCCCACACAAACTTTCATCCTCAATGTCTTGACTTCTAGCTGACCGAGTTTCGTCGAATTTGGATCAGAGCTCTAGGAGGAGTATTTAAAAGTTCATTGCGTGTGTTTTACAAAAAAACCTCAATAGCCGACTTCCTGTTGGGCTGGGGTAAAAAGCAAGAACGCGAGGTATAGATGAAATTCTGCTATCGACATGTGTACCGAGTTTCATATTATTACATGCAAGTGTGTTTGAGTTATGGACCAGGTGTTCGGACCCCATTCCAGGGGGCGCTGACGAGCCGCCCTGCCACGCCCGGGTACCAGCTTCAGCCCGGCTCTGATGGCCAGCGGGTTCTGAGCCCGTGTGCAAAGTTTCAAGAGTTTTCGAGCATGTTAAGGGCCCCAAAAGTGCCCGAATAGTCGCTAGAAAAAGAAAAAAAAAAAAAAAAAAAATAAAAAAATAAAAAAAAAAAAAAAAAAAAAAAAATAATCGGAAGGAAAACAATAGGGCTCTGCGCCCTTTCAGGGCTTGGGCCCTAATTAATTTAGTAGGCAGATATGGAGATCTTTAAGAGAGGCGATGACGCGGATCACCGCTAGGAAGCGCTCGAGCATCCGAGTCGTCTGTTGAGTAGCCTAATTAAGCAAAAAATTAAGTAGGCTACATTTAATTAGACTTGGGATCCATAAACACAATTATGTATTTAATTGATAGGCTCGCCTAATTATTCTGTCGCGCAATTTACACCTCCTTTGCTTAACTGTGTAACATCATGAGAACCATCTTTTGGAAAATTATCGAAAAATAATGTGTTTTTTATAGCTATATATATATTTTATATATATATTTTCTATATATATAATTATTATTATTATTATTTACTTTTTTTTATTATTATCATTCATATGATTCATTCATAACATTTATTGGCCGAGTGAGAGATTGGAGGTAAATTAATTATGTTATAGGCTACAGATTTTGTGTCCTCCTTTTATGGGACACACCAAGTTTATCTTATACTATTGGTGAAATAAATAGCTTTAAATTAGAGGGACATCCAAATGTGCAGTTGGTAGGCCTACTTCTCAGGATTTCAGAACTTTTGTTTCTGTAGAGGGGGCCGAGACAAGCAGCTCTTTTGGACGACAAGGGGAGGGCAACGAAGGCAATTCATTAAGCAGCGAAGTTAACCTGCCTCGGCCTTAATTAAAACATCTTCGCTAGTTTACAGTGTGGATACTGGGGAGTCTCTGGGGTGTTGGGTTTCCTGCGCGCAGCAGATGGCCGCGTCGGCCGAAAGATAATAGTTGACGCTCCTCCTCCCATGCTTCATTGTCCCAGACCCGAACAACCGTGAGCCCGCGAGCCACCAGGGGATTAGAGCAGGGTGCGTAACAAAGAGATATTAACTATTCAAGGCCCTCACGAACGACCGCGGTCAGTGTACATCTACAGAACCTGATTGATACCCCGGCGGATGACACGATTGATTCTCATGATGTCTGAGATTTTATTTACTTGGCGCGAGAGATGGCTGGTCCTGAGTTGTCTGAGGAACTGAAGTCTGCCAGCACTTCTTGACTTGCCTCTATCAAAAGTGTTCACTGCATGACAGATATTTTTTTAGGTTAAGTTTGTAACTCTCTAAAACATATTTACAGTAAACAGTTAACGATTTAAAGTTGTTTTTATATTAGCCTATATAAGAAGATATGTCAATATGGCACTGTTTTATCCGGATCTATTAAGTTATTCAAAAATGGATACTTACACCTTTTCTGTAAAGAACGTGTTTTCAGTTCTATCTATCTCTTAATTTTTTTTATACGTGTAAAAACAAAATTAAAAGGTAAAAATAAAATCTAGGTGGTGTAACTGTCCAGTAAAACTAGTTTGCATACATTATTTGGGCCCTCTTTGAAAAACTTTCGTATGTGCACCAACATTGAAACAAGAGCCCTATGACTGCTTTTTCTTTTGTTTTAAATTTTTTAAGGCACGTTTTTTACAGGCCAAGAATAACTTTTTCAAGAATTTGTTTAAAAAAAGAAACAACTAAGATTTGAAAAAAAAAAAAAAAAAAATCATTCAATTAGCCTAAGTTAAAATATTTTTATATATATATTTTGTGATTAAATCAAATTGCTTGTTAAGTGTAAAGGTTTTTGGTTTGACTCCATATAGACATCTGCTCTTTTTGGGGGCCACTTTGGCACTTCACGTTAAGCCACATCAAATCGCACGACGCTAGGTGGCGCTAAAAGAATGGTTTCTTCTTCCACGTGACAGTTCAAGTTTTTGACAGCTGTGATACCTGTGTGCTTGATCATCAATGAAGTCGTGTCACAGGTCTTTTCTGCTCATTTTCCTCACTTTTCATGGGGATGGATAGAATCAATATGCTGTTAGCACAAGCGCGAGCGCATAAGCCACACAGGAGCGCGCTCCCACCCCACGTGCAAGTGCTACACATTCATGTGTCCTTCAGTTTCAAAGAGTGATTAACGGGAGAAAATAGTGGACTGGAAAAATATGTAAATGACTCTCACAAAGGCTTCGAAAAATTGGCGTCATCACCATTGCTCAAATAATATTATTACTATATTTTGAAAATGTTAATCTGTTCAGCGGATTTCCCCGGGGAGTCGAGTAAATTAGTTCTATTTCCGTGCATACCAGCGCGAGGCAACGGGAAGCGACAAGCACCTTCGATTCGCTGATTACAATTAGACAATCTCTGCTAGGGGTCAGTCAAGACATTGATAATTTTTGGCATATTAAGCACGTTTTAACAAAAGGTGATAAGTCAATTTTAATTGAAATAAAAATTATTACTCTAATATAAGTTTGAGATATTGTTATTACAATGATTCCATTTTGCCCTATACCTCATAAATGCAGACCAGGGTAAGATTTCTGAAGGGCATTGTAGGTTGTCAAGGCTGAATAAGGTAATTTGAAGGGGAATTGCTTTTTTTTCTCTCTCTCTCCCTCTCTCAATCTGAATTGAAGTGAATTAAAACTCGGAATCAATCGCTTTTACTTGCTTTCTCTGCAGCCAGACCAACAATTGCAGATAATTAGCGCGCGGGAAAGTTTTAATTGCATGATTAGCTGAGCGGGATTAGAGGGGAAATTTGCCTGGTGGGATAGCCTAGTTTCCTACTAAAACACCAAACTATGTGCTTGAGTGAAACACAAACACAGAAAGGAAAATCATTTTACACTTTAATTGGTTCCGTTTGTGGATCAAATGACTTTCAACAATTAATTTACGTTTCACACTCTAATTATCTGTTCATCGACTAATGTGTGAACTCAGTTTTGATAGCTTCAAATGAACTCACATTAAGTTAATTTAGTAATTAAGACCTTCAAAAGTAGTAGGCTATATTGATTTTTTTAATTAAAATGTTTTATTCGAGCCTAATGGTTATTTATGATTATCGTTTAAACATGTTGCTTCAAGCTTCCGAGTTAGATGAGAGTTTATAAACAGCCCAGTCCATTCCATCTTCCTGGCTAAACTTTGTGTGGATTTTAATACGACCCCTTTAACCCCTATAAATGGGTTAAGTAAAAATGTTTATTCCACTCTGAGGAGAAATGCAGTGTAACCCTGTAGTAAGTGCATTAATTGTTACACTTAGATGCATAATTTCACTGTGACGCAGACACCTTACTGTATCCCAATGTCAATGTAGATACTCAGAAAAACATCCAGGTTTCGGGTTTCCATAAATTGATTGGGTGGGCTAGGCTATATTTAATTTTTGACGTGTGTTTGATTCTTAATATAAGTTTTTATATAGCCTAATATCGCCATGAGGCACATTAAAATAGGGAAAGTGTGCGAAAACGCACTGAACTCTGGCCCTTGTGTGGTTTGCGTACTTATGATTATCAAGTTAATTAAAGCCCGCGCATCTGACACAGTCACTCCGCCGGATTAAAAACAACAGGCGCCTTGCAACGCTTCGCAGGGGCCGCGTGTCAAGGGTTGTCTACCCAGGAGCCGCGCGCGTCTAGCGGATAGCGTTTGCTCAGAACCGGAGGGGTGCCCTTTTCAAGAAGCGGTTTTCAAAAAGCAAACTACAAGAAGCCAATTATTGCACTTAGATGTCGGGGAGGACCGAGATTGAAACGATTTCCATAATTCCTGAATGCGAAGTGATGAAATGTTTTGGGATAAAGAGTGGAGGCGAGAGATACAAACCAAGTGAGCATCAAACGCGCGCTCACGCAGGGACTGTGTGCTTTGAAAGAGACTAGCTCTAGTAGAGAGGCCTTTTCTTTTCTATTTTTTTTTCAAAGTGCTGATTTGAAATGAACACATTGAAATGCAGAGAGGCGGCCAGCCAACAGACTGCGGGGTCAAGTGACGAACGGATTATATGCTTCTTCTTAATAATATTAATTAAACAATTTGCATGCTAATAAGGTAACAATTATCGTGCCTCTCTGTTGAAAGATTTAGGTTATTACTACACACCATCCGGGTGCTACTGAGGGTCAGTGCAAGCGAGCGAGTGGTGAGAAATTTCAACTCAAATTAACGTTTTGGCAGCTGGAGAAATTGGATAAATAAAGTGGAATTAATTTTCGGTAATGAAGGAGAGCAGGGAGAGGGAAAGACCCGTATACTACTTTACACATGGACAGGATTGATTACCATCCAGTATTCAGAACCATCTCTCTCTTTCTTTCTTCTCTCTCGCTCGCTTACACACACACACAAATCTCAACATGTGCTGGACAGCGTTTAGTTAAACATTAAACAATTATAGAGGCAGAGGAACTACATTATAAATAAAATAACTAAAAGAGTTTAAAGCAATCACATATGTTTTTACATCACATAATCAATAATTAATCATTATTATCATCTAACATTTTCTGTGCCTATATACATTATAACGTGTGATGTGTGCACTATTCCACCTTTATGACAATTAAAAAAAATCTTAGAAAATTGTAATTTACACCAATAGGCCTATTGCATGTATTTGTTACCTTCTTTTAAAATGTATCATTTTATTTGTAAAATGGATTATTATGACCTTACCACAGCCCCCCTTAGACACAAATGATGAGAAGCATAATTGATTATTTGCATGAGGTTAGCCTATTAAGCATGTCAGTTCTTTAACTCTCTATAAGCCAATAATCTACAAAAGACAAACACGTTTGTGCTTTCATAGCTTTCCCCCTCACAGTTATTCTGTCAGACTCACTTTTGTTTCCACCTTCAGAATTTTTTTCATAACACCTGCCAAAATCATGGCCACAGTAATCACAACAGTGGAAATGAGTTCGAGGCGCGCTCCCGTGTAGATATTAGAAAGGCTGAGGTGCTTGTAGTTTTAAATTCATCTTGACAGCTCGCAACAGGGTGGGTGATTCTCTGTCCGTTATAGGATCACTCTATTCAGGGACCATGCCATCGCGTAATGGGAGAACATTCATTTTACGCACTCAGAGAGAGCAAGACGTTCCTTGAAAGTATGAGGTACTTGACGTTTTCGGTTGTTAGTAGACTATTTGTTATTTTGTTTTCATAGAACGAACGAGCTATTGGAACAGAATAAGTGTGTTTATGTAGGCTAGTCGCTGTTTAGAATTTAGTCGGGAATCAATCAATTTGCCGGTTTCGCCTCCTCCCTTTCTCCTCCCTCTCGTTCTCAGTTGTGATGTCTCATGTCGTGTTGTTGACAGCGCTGGTATTGTTTATTGAGGTGGATGTCAGGTATAATTAGCAATCGATATGAAAACGCTCGTGTCGTGGCTCTGACGTCACCAACGATTAACATTTCTCATTGGTCGCGAATTCCCCAGCGCGAGAGCTAGTTATTTGGACAAGGGGAGAGTTGATGTTGACAAAGTAGGAAAGAGCGTAGAGCCTGCACGCCTGCCTCGGTCTCTATTCCTTAATTAGGATCGCCAAAGCATGTGAACGCCGCACGTCCTTTCACGGCTCCTGTATGCGCACTGAGGGAAGAGTTGGAGCTTGTTTTGGCCATACACGACGCTTTCTTGATTCCGGAAGATGCAATGATGGATAGCCGGATGCTCGAGCATACCTCATGCCCAGTTTGGAGGCTCTTTGGGGGGCATGGTTGGAATGGGTTTTCCCTACCACCTCAGTCATCATCATGTTTACGATATCACCGGACACCATATACAGTCAGCGTCCGCTGTTCCTTTTTCTATAGACGGATTACTTAACGGATCATGCTCTGCGTCTGTTGCAAACTCCAACCCATTGCTCGGATCTGGATGTGGTGTTAACGGGGATAGTCAGTATAAACTCAGCGGTAAGAGAATAGTTATCCGCTTCTCCTATTCCATGTATGAATATAGTAAGCTATACAGTTAGCCTATATTATCAACAGTTTTAGGGGAATATTTAGGCTAAGTTACGCGAGGCCTCTCGCTCGCCGAAAGAATATGGAATACTTTTCCTTTCTTTTTCTTTTTTAAATTGCACACTTTAAAAAGCGTTGTTTCATTTGCATGATTTCTGGTAGCCTAAACTAGAAATTAGGCCGATTTTACTCGGACTGATAATACACTGATAGCCTAATAATGAAATGTATTATTATCCTCATCATCATAACAGATTAATTTCTTTGGTTTAAAGGCGTTTGATTCATGTTTTATGGGCTAGCCGATGTTTATTTGTAATTATAGACTTTGAAAATCAATAAACGAGCATGTATAAACGTGTTACAAATGATTGTGAAATAAAATACGGCATTTAACATTATTGCCTTAGATTCTATTTGTGTAGGCTGTATATTAAAAATGATTTTAATTAGCCTATCGCTAGATAATGAAATAATGTATTCTGGTAATTTATTTGACAGCCACTATTTTGTTATAAAATTGTAGTGTTTTAAATAATTTCGGTTACCAAAATGTTAGCCTTTGAAGACAGTTCTAAGTAGAATAGTGTGTATGTTCATGTTTGCATGCGCGTTCTCAGCACACTCTGTGGTCCTAGATGCCGGAGACCCCGACAAGGAAAAGCCCTGGTTGTAAACGGAGAGAGAACGCGTACAAATTTTACGGGCTGGCAGCTGGAGGAACTAGAGAAAGCGTTCAACGAAAGCCATTATCCGGACGTGTTCATGCGCGAGGCACTCGCGCTACGTCTAGACCTTGTTGAGTCACGTGTTCAGGTAAGCGCTGGTTTGTTTTTATGTCATAACAAATTATTTAATTGACCTTTATTACAATGGCCTATTTATTATACAGACACAGTATTCGCTATAACAGATCCACTCCACGTTATATCTATATTGCAGTTATGACATTGGCCTACCTTTTATTTTACAATGCTAAATAGCCTAATTAAAAGGCTTAGGTTAAAACCTAAAAGTTCTGAAAAAAAATTTCCAAATGCATAACAACAGGATAGACATTTCAAAATAATAGCAAGGTTTAAATATTTACTGTCCGTTAACAATCATTTCATGAAATATGAAAGATCTTATTAATACATTAGCCTAATTTGGACAACAATTTAATAATAGCAGATTTAGCTGCAAATGCATGTAATTATAAATCAGATTATTTAAAAAAATGTGTTAATTTTATTAAGATAAAAATGTTGACATTTAATATACTTAAAATTATTACAAATGTCCTGTTTTATTGACTAATATATTAAACACCTTTACTAACATTTGAATTAATAAATGATCAGTTTTACCAATTCTTTACTAAATTAAATATAGGCCAGTGGGCTGTAATGCTATAAGCGTTGTTGGACAGTGCAGCCTTTGTCTGCATTTTCCCTTTTTGTCGAAATTCGACGCTGGATGAGAAGCAGACTTGTTTGGGGAGTTAAAAGCTAAGCTTTGTATTATTCTTATTCCTCGAGGAAGATTAGCCTTCTTTATCGTTAGGTTTGTGTGCCCACAGATTTGACCGACATTAACATTTCATGTGTATACACAGCTATTGTCATGTATAGCCTCGATGTCTCTATGTTCAGTATGGTGCTTAGCCTACTGGTGGATGCTAACTGTGGTGTTATCAGCGCTGAACAGACGGCAGTCGCCATGTGAGGGGTCTGGGTGTGAGGTGCGAGCCTGCTGCTCTCTACCTCTGCTGGGCCAAATCTGTCCTAGCGCTTATACGCGCCTAAATGAACTTTAGGGGAACAGGCCTAAATTAGCCACGCAAGAACCAGGCTTAATTGAAAGACTGAGAGTGAGCCATTGCATTAAATCAATTGACAATTAAGACAAGCGCATACTGTGGCTAAGGGCTTTATATGCTAGAAAATATGCTAAAAATAAAAGGCTCCAAATGGGTGATTTAGCATCAATGCCATGGAAAGGTTTCCCAAAGAACCTTTCAGTGAACAGTTTTTAATAGAACATTTTTCCCATTGTGTGAAGATAATTCTAAAAAAAATCTGAAGAAGCATTTTCTACAATAATAACATTTTTGTGGATGTTTCAAGAGTAGGCCTATATAGATTAAAACATTTACTCTGTCCAATTCGTGTCATATTGTTTGATGAACCTTGGATGTCAAATTCTTGGCCTGTCAAATTCTTGGAAATCAAGTGTTTTATTTAATTTATTAAATTATAGACACAATTCTGTGATTTGTAATAACAGAATAGATACAGCGATCAATAAACGAAAGTATTTGTAGATTTTTTGGAGCATGTCCAATTTATCAAGCAATTTCCCTAACAACAATTCGAGGTTCATTTATGTAAGGTCTAATTGAGTCTGCCACATGCTTTGAAACAAACAAAAAATCTCAACCTTTGCTTTCTAGGTGTGGTTCCAAAACCGGCGAGGCGAAATGGCGCAAAAAAGGAGAACACGAAGAAGGGCCCGGTCGACCGGCCCACAACTCTTAGCCCCACCACCTGCAGCGGCGAACCAATGGACCCAGAGGAGATCGCGCGACGGGAGTTGGAGCGCATGGAAGAAGAAGCGAGAACAGGAGCGCAAACTGCTGAAATCCCAGAACAAGCTGTTAGCTGGTGATCTCTTCCACACGCCTGGATCTGACAGCGACAGTGGAGTATCGCAGAGACACCGATAGCGAGGTCAACCCCACACACCGGGCCTCAGCCTAGCACTCACCGACAGCATACAGAGCATATTTATGACCAACATCCACGCCACCAAAGAGCCAGCACTGTCAACGAGGCAGCGGAGCCAATGGTACCCGCGAACGGCCTCACACGCGCCCCCACGCTCCAGAAACTCAACCCATTCAGTGTCGAGAGTTTACTTGCAGAATCAAGTCCCAGGAGAAAAACTATCCTGGATTTTTCTCAGTTACCGCCGCAGCGACCACTGGTTGGTAAAGGCCATTTTCTTCTATATCCCATTTACCCAACCGCTGGGTTTCATTGTGCCACAGACAGCGATGAAACCGAGTCAGGGATTCAGGACACAACTGTTCCTCAACAGACACCTCAAAACCAGAAAAACATCAATCACTCGTGCAAAGACACCGAGCTGCAAAGAGAAAGCAAGAACTCTTCTTCCATTCAGTCTTCGAACACAAGCTCAGAGAAATGTTTCAGCAGAATCAAATTCGTTTGAAAACGACTCTGAGTCCATTGTCACAAACTCTAGCCAAAAAGAAAGCGTCTCTCCTAACCTGTCTGAAATTTCTAAATCGAAACCCCGCAGTTCCGCTGACACAAACATAGATGGAGAAGACGTTGACATGGACTGAAACACGCCAAGTGACTTATCATAATCCCAAAGCTGATAACGACACGTTTTTCTATACAAGACTGTTTTTTGATTCATTTTTATACTGTTCAGAAACGGATACTCTTTATTCAGGTGAACAATCTGTTTCGGGGAAAAATATCTGTTCCAATTCAGCGACTCGATCTAACTTTAAAAAACAAGTTAGCTTACGAGCACAACATATCCTCAAACGTTGTATAAATGATAAAGTATCGAAAATATTTATATATGTAACATTTTGATAAGTAATAATAAGAATAAAATATTGTCAAAGAAAACACCTTGTATTGCCACCTCAGTGCTTGCGGCTTATCCTGTCATGTTTTGTTTATCGTTTTGAGAGGCTTCTGTACAGCAAGCTCGGTGTTTTATTGCTTTAACAAATTCATTCATTCAAAACCTCCAGTTAAAATGGGGTCTCACGCCGCAGGGCGGTAGGACTCGGTCAGCTCCTGTGGAGTTTTGATATGAAAGTAATTATTTTCCAGTGGCGGCTGGGAGGATACGTTTTTTTTTCTGTTAGCCTGAAGGGTTATTATACATTACCGATTCCAGCGATATGAAATCACATAAACTTCCAACAATAATAGAATTAGCATGAAAGGCTGGCGATGTCAGATTGAAATGGGGAAATAATAGCCCAGGCAGCTGCGAGCGTACGTGTGAGGATGTGTGTGTGCGTGTGCGCGCAAGCCTGGGTGATTCGCGGGGTGGAATTTTCATGAGGCGCGCGGGCCTGTCAGGGCACGCGTAGGCGGCGAATATTTGAGATGAATGTTCGATGATATCCCTCATTGTTCTGTCGGCGTACATTGATGTTCCTGCCTTATCAGGCCTATTGATCATTTGTCGCTCTATCAAGAACAGCCCCCTCTCTTTCTTCCACTCTTCCTCTCTCTCTCTCTCCCTACACACGCTCACACACACGTTGTTTTATGGGGACTTTCCCATAAATGATTTTTAAACTGTACAAACTGTAACCCTACCCCTAAACCTATCCATTACATTAAAATTTCCTGCATCTTTACATTTTCAAAAAACAACTACTTGGTAGCCTATGATTTATAAGCTGTTTTCCTCATGGGGACCAAAAAATGTCTCCACAAGGACAAGGATTTCGGATATTGCCATTTTGTGGGGACGTTTCCCCCAATAATGGGTTCTACCAGTCCACACACACAGACCAATTTACTCTAATAATTTTACATTGGGTCAACTCATGATGGCACATTACAGTATCTGCACTGAAAAATAGAACCATATAGGCTTCAAGTGAATTATAGATCAATATGATCAGGGATGTCTGTGTCAAGAAGGAAAGACGGTCCCAGCATGGGTCTGTAAAGGATTTGGGATTCTTAAAGCAAACCTTTAATTATTACGTTTCTTAAAAGATTTTCTCAACACACAGTTTAGATTCTGTACAAGTGGGCAGTATTATAGCAAATGTAATACCTGCCAGCCCTCCGGTCATCTTCACTGAGCCCCTGTATTTGCAAATAAATTAAAAGTAAACGGAGGGACTGGAGCTTTGCCCTATGAATGACATCTTCTAGCCTTAATAACATTTACATAATTTCTTATTTGGGTTTACTGCTATTTGCACTGCATGAGACCTAGCTTATAGGAAAAAATAATGAGAAGGGATCATCTCTGGGGGGATGTGCTACTTCAGCGAGGAGAAACATAAATGTTTTAGTGTAGTTATGAGTGTACGAAATGAGTATATTTTACAGTGGGATATTCTATATGAGTTGATTGTGAAGGTCTGACATCCACGCACTCGGGATCCTCCAAGCACGATTAGGCTTGGCATAATAATTTATTAGGACTAACAATGAATTGATTTATGCTAAATGAATTGATGATAGGCCTTCTACAGGCTCCCCTCACGTCTGGTCAGGCCCCCGTGCTGTAATCTAGTCTTGTACACGATATGAACTCGGTTTATAGATTCAGGGAATAAAAAGTTTTCACTTTGAGCCCTGAGACTCATTATAAACGGAGAAGCGAGGAGTGTAAATTGTTTTTACGCTATTATCTGTCCGCAAGCCCCAATTTCTCTTGCTAATTCGAAGGTGTTGCTTGACTCATCGACAGCCGACTGCTGATTTTCAATTTAACTGATCATCATACATTCATTTCTCCGCTCGATAAATCTACAAGGCCGCCATGCCCCGGGTACTGAGTGGAGAAACAGCAGCGTGCGCGCGCGAGAGACAGAGAGGGGGAGCCGGGAAGAGAGAGTGTGGCAGTCAGGGCGAGTTAATGGGGGAAGTGTATGCGCCAATGAGTGCGGATCAGGCAGCTAATTTACCACCTCCCGTAGCCTTCTATCTCCGTATCTCATTTCCTCTTTTCTCCCGGGAGAGATTGCCACCCTAGAGCCGCGTGCACAGACAACGGACAACGGGGATGTCTGTCTTTTTGAAATCCCCACCCATAAAAACCTAAACGTGGATGATGGCCAAAAACATTTTGTTTTGGAATAAGGATATCAAGCTTCATTAATGCTGGTTGAGTTTCTTCATTGCATGTCCAATTTTCTATTTGATAAAAAAATAAAAAATAAAAACTTTGCACAATTAAATATCAACGTCAATTCTCACTCACTCTCGATTAATTTCTGTGGGAAGGATATGCAGTGGCGGCAAAGAATTATGGGCTACTTGACACATGGACTTGTCTCCAAATAAACAAGATATTTTTTGTTGATATTTATGTAAATGTTATACGATTATATTTTAGGTGATTCTATAGGTGTTTCTAGGTTTAGGCTATAGTCTTGTATAGCCTAACTTTTTTCAGGATATCAACTTCCTAAATAATTTAATGGCAATTCCCCATACCATTAAAACGTGCATATTTAATGGACGGGCTGTTTAATGATAGACAGAGGTGGCATTTATCATAGACAACATGATAATTGCAAAAATAATGTTATGAAATGTAATACTTGAAACGTTACATTTTAGCTACATATAGAAACTTGAAACGACAAATGAAAATCGGAAATTCCAAATATATACAAATCACCACAAAGGCCCACACATTTTAAGTAGCCTAATGTTGCATGCCATTTACAGAAGCCAATAATCTGCAACAGAGTCGAATTTATGGCTCAAAGCTGACACAGCACTGTGCCATCGTGTTCACATTCACACCGAATTTGAAGCAGACACAAAACCTGCTGCACCCTTACCATGGATAGCCTACTTTTAGATGCATTTGAGTTCACCTTCTCGAAGTTCAATGGCGATAAATGCATTTATTTACATAAATCAACATCGCCTTGTTACAGTAATAACAAGTCATGAACTGCAAACTTTAGCTGAATTCACTCTTCAATTTCATGCGACTAAATTTTCTGAACATTTTTGTTTGCAATGTAATCTCACGGCAATTCGTACAAATTTGTACGATTTTTGCTAAATCGCACATATTTTACGAGTTGCCCAATTCGTATGAATTTGTACGAATGCCCTACCCTTAACCCCTCCCCTAAACCAAAATCACTGGGGTTTCGACAAATCGTAGCCTACGCATTTTAACCACCTCGTACTCACTCGTACATAGCCTGCCTATTCATTGATAAATATTGTCAGGAGCGACACCGATATACCGTTCGATACTGATCATTTCTGAAAGTGCTCGAGCAATGTAGCCCAACTGTTTTTGTCATGCTAACGCAATTTGTTCTGTTTACCAGCAGGTGAAATTGAAATTTAGTTTTTGGTTGCAGTCCCCAACACAGTCTCATGAAAGTGCATATCTATACCACGAATGTCATTTCTCGTGGCATTTATACGCCAAAAATGTGAGTGTTTTTTTTGCGTGCATTCGCTATGCACTGAAAACCCCTTGGTTAGGTTTAGGGGGAGGTGGGTGGGGAGTTTGTGCGTATTACACGCCATAAAGTGCGTATTAAATGCAGGCAAAAAAAACGCGTATCAAATGCACGCAAAAACTTTAATGTAAAATAGAAATAACCCATTTAATGTGGTTTGTAAGACCCCAAACAAATATGTTTAGAGATCCTTTGAGTGGAGGTGGGCCTGAGATGTTACACAGCTTGAGGAAGTAGCGCACAATTTGCTCGGTCGTGTCTTTAGGCCTCTGTAATTTGGTAGATAAATCAAGCACGTTTTGGTCTCAGGTTTAGCCGTTCAAGCTCGTTGATTGATTCGGGACCCGCGGTACTACAGGGTCACTGACAGTCTGGATAAATCAGACCATTTCGGCGGCCGACTGAATGAGACCAGATTATTTCAACAGCCCGAAACGAGTGTGAAAAATAAGATCTCCCTCATTCCGAGGTGTCAAATCGATTCAACATCACCGTGCAAATACATAGGCCTGCACACATGCATTTGAGCACGGATGGGTCCTCATTGTTTAATTGGACCTAAAGTACAGGTAGGCGATCATATTAAATTGTAACAATCCATCAATAGCCTTCCACTCAATGCAGCAACTGAAGAATGTTTCACTTAATATTTTGAGTTAGCCTAAAGGCCTACACTTTTAACATGCTTTTCTATCTGGTTGACTAATATTAATTAACATTGGGAGAAGGCTATAGGAGAGGTGAATCAGAGAAGCTCGTTTTTGTTTGTTTAAGATATCAGGTTCTGAAATTATTCTGCTGAAGCTCTATGCCTTAGCCAAAACAATTAAAAAGGAATAAATAAAAATAAAATTCATAAAATAAAATATGAAACACGACTCCAATAAAGCAGAGTGGAAATCTACGCTTATATGCAATTTTTTTCACCTGCTGTCAATACTTTTCTATTTAAAATTTCCATATTATGCTCATTTGTTTATTCAATAAATGCCAGGGTAGAAATAGCCTACAGTACTTTGTGTGTGACATCAGGCTAATGGAAAAGGCATAGGTCTAACTGTTAAATCAAATGTGATGCATGACAAATATTATTAAAAGTTTGCATGAATTGAAATTTAGCTTTAAATCAATTCCAAATCAGTCTTGTATAAATCTTAGGGGTGAATTAAGGGTGATAAGGTCAAATGGACTGGTATACATATGCAGATGTTATTTTCTGGCCTAATGAGTGAAACCTTTTTTTTTAACCCATAATCAAAATTTAATTCCCTCATTGGTGTGACATCAGGTAGGTGGGCTGGGCAGGCATCAAACAGGAAGTTGACCGGAAATGCATGAAGTAAGGGAAATGACATAAGTCTTAGGTAGTTTTTATAATAAGGTCAGCTATTGCACAAACCATGGATGGAAACGTGAAAATGATGCACTACTGCAACAAAATCAGTAAAAAAAGTGTTAATATCTTGTTGTTTTCAGATTTAGGTTGTTTTTATTTTGTCCTATCCATGACCCAAACACTATTTGGATGAATAGGACATCATGATTTTGGGGTTAAAAAAAAAGCTCTGAACTTCTTCATTTGTGCAACCCCAAATCAACAACAAAAAATGTTCATGCACTAGCTTGATTTTGCGAAAATAAAAAAAACCTTAATCTGAAAATAGAAGCATGATAGTAAAATATTTTCCGTACTGATTTTGTTGTAGTAGTAAACCCTAGTCATACAGTTCTGGGGGATGGGGCCACCCAACCTTTCATCCAAAAAAGTTGGACCTATAGTATTTTGTTTACACTTTTCATTTAATTTTGGACTTATTTTTGGACTTAGAGTGAATTCAGCAAAAGTTTGCAGAAAATAAGTCCAAAAATTTTGGACTTATGAAATAAAAACTTATAAGTGTTGTATACTGAAATATGAATTGAGGAGGGATTTATAAACTCTTACTAATGATAAACAGAAAAAGAAATTCTTGCATATGAATTTATATCATTGGATGAAATAACTTGATCAATAAATTTGTTTTCACTAGCCTAAATTCGATGAAAATATGGTGTGCCAATCACCCAAAATGTTATCAAAAAAAGGTTGTGTCTCAGTTTACGTAAAGGGGAATAACACACATCCTTTCATTATAATTTAACATCGTTTCCTGCTCAAACGGATAGTAGGGGCTATTACAGAAGTGTATCATGTGTTGGGCTGATGTTTTTAATTTAAGCAAGAAAGGCGGCTAAAATTAAAAAAAAAACTGTTCCAATCACCTTTAATTCACCCTAAATCATCAGGCTCTTTTCACACCCCAATACACACCCAACAATTTTCCTCTCCTCTGAAGGTAATCCCATTCAATAACTTTTATTTTACCAGTTTATATCAATTTTTAAAATGCTTTAAAAAAAGATAGTTATTAATAGAGAAATATACAGTAGGCCTACTTCTTTAAATGGGCCCCCTGCCTTTGTGGAGGGCATGTTGGTGTTAGTAACGATCTCACACCCATGATTCTGATTCTCCAGCCTTATTCTGTTATTATCACCTGACCAAATGTGTTTCATTAAAGGCTTCTCCAATTTAAGAATTACTCGCTGAGTGATGGTCACACACGGTTAACCCTGTGTGTACCACTCTTTCCCTCCCTTAAATAAATGTAATCTGCATATGAAGTAACCATTGGAATCCAAAACATGGATTTAAAAGTGTCAAGGAAGATACCGAACCAGTCATCTGTAAACTTGTTGAGGTGTTGGCACAGAAGGCATGGGGAGAAGCAGCAGATTGGCACACACCGAGGCTGGGCTATCTATATTTTGTGCCAGGGGAGTGCCAGGGCAGGGCAGAGCAGTTGGGCCCAGTCTTACACACATTTTTTTGGTATATATATACACTGCCACCCTTGGTTAAAATGCTATGCATATAACATTTATTTTTATGTATATCTTAAATAACGGTTGAATAAAAACTACAATGTTACTTCAAATGTAGGACATATGTGTAATGGCTTTATGTCTATTCCAGTTGATAGACACATCAGTAAGAATGGCCCATTGAAGCACCATTAAAAAACAACACAATGTCAGTAAATTCTTTTTTAAACTGACAATATGAAATATAGAGGAACTTGATAACATTTCCAAGATGTAATGAAACTACTTTATCATTAAAAGATGTATCATTGATGCTTTCATTGAAAAAAAAAAAAAAAACGCACCTTATGTCCAATAGGAAAGAACTTTAGTAAAAGAGCAAAGTAAAGAATTAGTAAAAACCCAGTGTATCCTGTATCACAGTGTATAACATATTAAAGGCATTATCAATTTGATTATAGATTTTTTTTAATTAGCACCGGCAGGTCTGCTTGTTAAATGGGAAATCCCAATACAGCAAAAACAACAATGCTAAAAAAAAAAAAAAATCACATTAGACCCAATTAATTAGTTTTAATTTCATTCTAAATGCACTGAAGTGCTTGTTAAATGGAGGATGAGGCGTATTAAAAAACGCCAACCTCCACTCGCACACACATACACTCACAAGGAATGGTAAATAAACAGCTTAAGCCAGCTTTCCGGTGGAATGGGCAACAGACTCCCTTGGTGGCACCCGGCAACCATAATCTGGCGTAAATAATGACATCTCTCTTCACGGCCGCGAGCTTTAGCCAAATTAAGACACACACGCTCACACATACACACACATGCACACACATAGACAAAGAGCTCCAGCCAGTGTCACTAATTATTTACTTTGGGTTGGACTGCACTGACCCCCTGGCCACACCAGAGCCTGCCAGGACCAGCAGGGAGAGACCAGTCAAGCATCTGCTGAGAGACCGAGAGAGAGAAGTCTGCCGCTCGCTTTAGTGAGTGAGATATCAGACCCACAGGTGTGTGTGATTGAATGAGGACAAAAACACATTACCATTTTCAACTAAAATGTTACACTTTTTATGTTTTTTTTGTCCATATTTACACGGCAACAGCGTTTTGGGGCCTGAAAACGCAAACTTCTGTAAAAGTAGTTCAAAGTGCATGTTTTTGAAAACGATACCGTCTATGTGAACGACGAAACGGCGATTATGTGAAAACGGTAACGCCATGCGCAAGTGTGGCCCTGTCCCAAATGGCGCACTTCATGAAGACTTTCGGTCTTGTGCACTTATATTGCGCGTGCTCGCCGAGTCTACGAGTCCGTAAGCCGTCCCAACTCAGCAGCGCCCCCTTTGTACCCTTGAAGCGGTCTTCCGCGAAGCCCACATGCAGGCCCCACGCACTACTAACAACCCAGGAATCCTTGTGAAATGCCAATTAGAAAATGGATGGGATTTCACTCACGGATTGTTAACATGGCTGAGAAGAGAATATTTAAGTATTCATTTAAATAATATTCCATTAATATTTTCCATTAGTATTTTTTTTAAGTTTTTTTCCTTTGCAGATTGCATCCTACAAATAAATAATTTTCAGAAAAGAAATACAGAGATAAAGAGGGGTGATCTAAATCTGATATCATGAAAGTATGCTATTCCATAATTTAATTTGAGAACTTTAAAAAAATGCAATGACTTAATTCTGACAGCATTGGAATTATTTGGTCAAATGCTAATAGTAAAGTGGACATCACTGATTAGTCATTTCCATCAAGTTGAACATTCTGCGTAAAATCTGTTGCGTTGACAGGAGAGCAGAAATTTTCAAAATGAAATGATCGGAAGTTTCCATTAATATAAAATTGCCTTGAAGGGGAAAATTTAAGCAAACATTCACTGCTATTGCATATGTAAACAATTATAATTGTTGTAATCCATTTGAAAAAAATAATATAAAAAATAATGGACACACACACACACTCTCTCTTTGGCTCAAGTCCATGAGATATAATGGGTTTAAAGCTGGCATAACTCATATGCTAAATTAAATAGTGTCCATTGTTTCCAATGTTTCATTTGACAAATCTTATTTCAGTTTCCATTTGCTCTGGTGCGGCCCAGTGGGCATAGTCCTCCTGCAATTAAAAAGGGTTTGTGTGAGTGTTCTCTCATTCTCGCTTAACCCTTATTCTCTCTCGTAAACCTTTAGCTAAAAGAGTCAAAGAACAAGAGAAAGACAGTTGAGCTCAATTACACTGTTTACAAGCAGTGATTGTTTAGAGTCATGATCATGTACCTTTGATATACAGATCTAGGTGTGTGCATCTGCCAAAAATAGCATGCCTGAGTAAATGTCAATAACCATTATAAAACTGCTAAATGCTTAAGAGGAGAAATATTTTTTCTGTATTCTAGAAAAAGAAAATTACAAGTAAATAAATAAGTTGAGTTCACCTACTGCTGTTCAAACTATTAACCCACATAAAAACAATTATCTTCTGTAGGAAATACTGAATACTGTTTTAATTAGGACATTGCTATTAATCATCTAAGCAAAAATAATTAACCCATAATCAAACTACATGATAAATGAGGAATATTTAAATTACTCATTACCCACTCAAACAATTAATAATGAGTAAACTATTATGCTCACTCTTTTTACTGATGCAATTTTGATGCGTAAAAAAGGAAAAGCCAAAAAAGGTTTGACTATTTTAATTATACATAAAAAAGTACTTACAACTTTATGGTTAAAGGGGCTATGTGTAGGTTTTTACTTCTAAGAGTAAGGATCTGAGGCCCTGTTTACACGAGAACGCTCGGGTGAAAACGTAAAACATTCTATCGGATGTGCCTTTCGTTACACGGCAACTGCGTTTTTGAGGCTTTAAAACGCAAAAAGTGAAACCACCCTCCAGAGCGGAAATCTTAAACGCTTCACCGTCGCATTCCCGTGTAAAGGGTAAAACGCAAAAGTCTGCTTGACAGTGAAGTTTGTATGCAGGCGCGTGGACTTGGTGTTATAGTATGTACTCCTAGACGCCTGAAGTGCATACTACATTGAATTTCACAGACTTTTGCGTCACCATTTGCATGCGAATTTCCTACACAAAACGCTCGTCTAAAACGCAGAATAAAGTGATGACGCAATGCTACTTTTGCGTTTTCTCTTCAGAATCGTTTCCGTGTAAACATAGCCTAAGAGTAAGAAGCGGTTTCAATTGTATTTCCACTTGAGCCGTGTAGTGACATCACTAGATTGGTTACTTGTCGGTTTCCTGGCTAGCAGTTTCCCTGTATCTGCCTAGGCACGCTATTTGAGCGATGTGAACACAAATTAATAACGACTGAGGCATTTGTATTACATTCCAAAGAGATCTGTTATGAGCCACACAGTGGAAAATGAAACCATATCCATATTGCCTGGGCCAGACTGGCACGGAATAGAAAGGTTGTTGAGCAAGAGAACGGTTTGGCCCAATGGTGGAAAAGAGGTTTATGTGAAAATAATCTATTTACAATTCTGGTCTTTGGAATCAATATGACCCCACATTGAAATGAATGGGAAATGTAAAAAAATAATAAATATATATATATATATATATATATGAAGAGTTCAGATGCAAAAGCCTCTAAATGCCATTTGAAATTTTCTTCTAAAATGACCATTTTTATCAAGCTTGTATATTTAAGTTCAGTAATTTCACTTACAATTCACAATTTTCACTGGCATAAATCTATTTTTTTTATGCAGAAATGAAGGCCTAGTACTAGAGCATAAATGCAATGTATCATAAAAAATAACATTTCATATGCTAATGCTAAAGCTAATGGTGTAGTTTAGGAATTGTGTGGTATATGGACACAAAAATACTTTATATCTCCAAAAACACTGCATTAATGAAAATATGAGAAGTAAACAATTTTTTTTATTATTTTGTATGATTAAAAATTATATTTTTTGTACAATTACTCAATCAATTGTTGAGGTTGGTATAGACCCCGAAGCCCAGAAGTGTAAACTGGAAACGAAGACAATTTGAAGGTTAAAAAATTCTAAATGTCGTTCATTTTGATGAACGAGTGGAAAAGGAGAGTCACGAACGCGCATCACAGAACAGAGCAAGGCAACCATTTGTGCTTATAAAATGTCAACTTTTTAATTTATTTTTTAAATGACCGATCGTTTCGCTAGATAAGACCCTTATTCATCGTCTGGAATCGTTTAAAGCCCTTTCAAGCTGCATTGAAACTCTCATTTGGACCTTGAACCGTTTGGTTACCAGTAAAGTGCATTATATGGAGAAAAATCCTGGAATGTTTTCATCAAAAACCTTAAAGGAGTAGTTCACTTTTGAAAAATGTTGCTGATAATTTACTCACCCCCATGTCATCCAAGATGTCCATGCCTTTCTTTCTTCAGTCGAAAAGAAATTAAGGTTTTTGATAAAAACATTCCAGGATTTTTCTCCATATAATGGACTTCATTGGGAAACCAAACAGTTCAAGGTCCAAAAGACACTTTCAGTGCAAACTGTTCAAAGGGCTTTAAAATCGATTCCAGACGATGAATAAGATTTCGGTCATTTAATAAAAAAATAACAAAGTTTAAGTTTTATAAGCACAAATGCTTGCTGTGCTCTGTTCTGTAACACACTTTGTGACTCTCCTCATCGAACTCGTGTCATCAAAATGAACGAATTTTTTCAGAGTCAGAAAAAGACTGACTCGAAAAAGATTCATTCATTTTGATGAACGAGTTCGAACAGGAGAAGTCACAGACGTGCATCGCAGAATAGAGCAAGGCGAGCGTTTGAGCTTATAAAACTTTTTTTTCGCTTGATTAGACCCTTATTCACTGTCTGGAATCGTTTAAAGCCCTTTGAACAGTTTGCACTGAAACTGTCTTTTGGACCTTGAACCGTTTGGTTCCCACTGAAGAAAGAAAGACGTGGACATCTTGGATGACATGGGGGTGAGTAAATTATCAGCAAAAGTTTTTTTAAAAATAAACTACTCCTTTAAGGAAAAATATCTTAGCAATGGTGTTGACTATTGCATTTGTACATGTTTTTTCTTAAAGCATATTAAAAAGACCACATAGATAAGCTTGATTTGACTTGACTTTAAATATAATAACCGAAGGCCTAATCCTGCTTTAATCTAAGCCCTGTCTTGTGAAACCAGGTCCATGTCATTTAAACGGCTAAAATTCAATATTTATTTTACCTTTAATTATCACCAATTGCTAAGTATGAAGCAGGAGTACTATTGGCCTTCTAGGCAAAGCACTCCAGCGGTTCGCAGTATTAGGCGTGACTAATGTCAGGTTGAACTCTGCCCAGGCCGCTAGGGTGAGCAGACACAGTAATAACAGCCATAGCTCATTTAGTGTGCAACCTACCAAGGACATCAAACTAGAACACACTCTTACACTTCTTCTTCACACACACCAACACACGTACAGGGCACGTGTACTCACACATTTTATATGCGTTATCCTTGCGAGTTGTGTTTATCCCCTGAAGGATTCCAGGGTTTCGGATGGCATTTCCCTGAACACCAGTGCTGAAATGGGAGCTGATGCGTCTTCCTGGGACTGTGAACGAGCTGCGTGAATATTTAACACTAAACAACAGAGAGAGTGAGAGAAAGAGAGACAAAGACAGAGAGCCTCATTTAAAATCAGCTGGATAAGATTTGATGTTTTGTCCACATGATTCTGTCAAGAAGTCAAAGAATCAAATGTCACTGATCTAAAAATGACACACACACACCGAACACAAAGGTAAAACGCCAGTGATTCCATTTCCTCGTTACCGCACTATTTCTCCTACCAGTTCAAATCAAAATGATCCGAGTTAGGCTCACACACACACACCCACACAAAACCAACACAATAATTGAAATATTTTCAACCTGATTAAACCTAGCACCTTGGGCTGATGCCAGTTGCTATGGCTCTGCGCCTTGGTTGCTAGGGAGATAATCATGGTGCATTATTTGATTTTTGTAATAGATATGAAAGCTCTAATTTGGCTCCGATTAAATGTCTCCCCGTTGAAGCACCTACAAGACCCTGAGGCAGAGCAAGAGAGTGAAAAAATGGAAAAGAAATGGAGATTTGATAATGGCTTCAAAATCGCAATAAAATGTTAATGGTTAATGAGATAAATGTATAAAAACTCATATTTATGAAAATATATAAAAGTGTTTTTGCAATATAGTCACATACATTACTTCAGTAATACTACTTTTTCATATAAGGCTGTAAGTAGAAACTTGTGCCAGTTGTTACACTTTTTACAGTGAATATTCCTTCAGGGTGGATTTATTTCAAGTCAATTTCTATACACACACAGCCTTAGCTACAAAAATAAAAAGCTATAGGACATCTCCACTGTTACCAACCAAAAAAATATTACATGCTTCCAATAGCTGGAACATATATGGGGTAAGCTGTCACAGGAATATGCCATTAAACATCAAATTCAACAATATTTGAAGTAGTTCAGATGCAAAAGCCTCTAAGTGCCATTTGAAATGTTCATCTAAAATGACCATTTTTATCAAGCTTGTATATTTAAGTTCAGTAATTTCACTTAAATGCAATGAAGATTACCTGTTAATTGTCATTTAAGTGAAATTACTGAACTTAAATATACAAGCTTGATAAAAATGGTCATTTTAGAAGAAAATTTCAAATGGCATTTAGAGGCTTTTGCATCTGAACTCTTCATTTAAACAATTATGAAACACAATAATCTGCAAAAAATGTAAAGATAACAGAAAAATAAAATAGATAGAAAAGAGCTCAAGCTGACCAGCTGAAGACGTTACACTCTTAGAAGAAAAGGTTCTATATAGAACCATAAAAGGTTCTAAAGCGCTACATATTTGGAACCCTTAAAATGCACTGCATGAATGATCACAAAATTCAAGATATGGGGGTTAAAAAATGTAATTAATCAATATCACACGAAGAGTGCCATTTCAGTTTTTATCCTTCAAAAATCAGCATGATTAAAATGGGATATTAAGTTACTACAACAGTTTAATAAACAATAATTTAATTACAACTGCAAAATGTTACAGAATAATGTAATATATGAATGAATAATAGCCTATAAAGAACATTTGTGTCCAAAAGGGTTCTTTCTTGTCATTATCATCATTTTTTTGCATAAAAGATCCTTTGCAGTTGAGTAAAGAACCCTATGCTACATATATAGAACCCTTTTTCCTAAGAGTGTCCTGTAGCTTTACCCATCAATACGAACTTCCTTGAAAATAAATTCCAGCACAGCGCTACAATGACCCTTTACGGTAGCCTAGAAATCTAGACGCACCCTAGCGGCAGCAAAAATTATTTTGCCGCAAAGTGTGGTCTAGCAACTCTCCGTTGACTTTCGAAGTGGAAAAACCAAACTCTGGTAGGGCCAATCACATCGTGTATAGAGTCGGCGGGCGGGCTTAACATAATGACGACAGAGTTGAGACGGTAAGAGCAAGCTCGGACATACTCGGTTTTAGTCGTTCATCCTCGGATGCGGCCGGCGCCGCGTGCGCTGTTACAAAAAGCTGTGGCGAAACGATCAACTTGTCATTTTTGCCGCAGTCGTGCTGTGGCGTCGAGGATAAAGGCTTTACTCCGTGTCAGCGCGCGCTCTGATCGGTATAGGCGCACGGACCTCTCCCGAATCATCTCAAGCAAGCACCACTACTCCGCCCCCGTTTCCCTCGTAAGCTGATATTAGTATTTAAACATTCTCTATGATATTATTTTTTTAATGACACACTGTCTCTTGCTCTCTCATACACACACACACGCACACATATAGGCTATACTGTCTCTTTCTCTCTCACACATATGTAGGCTAGTTATAAACTCTTTAGACTTTTAATGATTAGTGTTTTATTCTTAAAGCTTGTGGGTCATGTAAAAAACAAACAAAAAAATCCCTTATTTTGGGGATGGATTCTGGGAAATCTCCCTTATTTTCAATGTTCAATGTTGACAGCTGGACTGGATACGGTAAAAGTGTAATATATCAACTTGCTCCGCTGAGTACGTCACATTCTTCGTTGCTACTGATTGGCTTTAGCGCTATCCAACTGCGTGCAGAGAGAATTTGACAAGACAACCGTTTATCCGCCCCTCGCGATTGAGCCCTGTCAATGATGAGTTTCCAGACCTAACATCTTGATGTAGGTCTGGCATGCCAGGCTACCTTTACGGTAGATAATGCTTTAATTACAATGAACTCTGTTAGAGAGAAACATATGGCATTCTCTCTGTTCAGTTAACACCTAACTCACCCGTTAAGTAATAAAACACCATCTGCCCATCGGTTTTACAACATCCCTCAGTTCTCGCCATCTCTGAAAAGCCAAACCAATGTTGATTCTGGTTTTATTACGAACTCTGTCACATTCTCTTTTTGGCAGCAGACTCTCCCCTGTTTTGAAAAAATGACTTATTTTTTTCGCTTCAATGTTGTTTTTTACTTTAGCGGCGACAGAAAAAGCTTCAGCCAATCACATACAGGGAAACACAGGTGACGTGACCGCAACAACGACGTACCTTCTCGATTGCGTGTGTGTCAACAAACCCCGTTTTGTTTGACAATATAAATAAAAACTATAAGGACAACGAATTGAAAGATAATGTGTGGCGTAGCATTGCCAATCAACTTGGTTATCACGACTGTGAGTGTGCTGTGTGATTGTTTTAGTCGTTGTATAGTCCTGTGCTGTGTAGGGTGACAATCTAGCAGGCTAAACGATATTTGGGATAGAAAGCCAACACTTATAGTCAAAGATGGAGACAGAGACCGTGTTTACTTTGAAAATGTAACAAAATGAAAAGCTTGTCTTCACTGGATGATGAGGACGAAGTGTCCATGTTTTCTCAGCTGTCGGACCGAAAGTTTTGGAATGTTGAAGCTCTAAATTTCGCAAATTGCGTCGCGGCTGATGTGAATGATTTTGAAGCAAACTATTCGCACACGAACTATTCACTTTTTTGTTTTCGTTTTTTTGTTGCGCGTCTTAAGGGCCTTAACTGACTCACCATAGTGAATCACGGTAAGACAAAAACATGTTTTGGAAGAAGGATTGATGATGTATTGAATCATTATATCAATTTGTTCATTTTGATAAAAAAATGCATAGTAATTTTAATAAATTTGTATATAATTATTTTAAAATTAAACAAACATTTTCAAACATTTTAAACAAACTACGTCAAATAATTGAGTTAGGTTAAATTTACCTTCATTTTATAGTCACAAAATTAAGCCAGTGTGTATTTATTGTGTTTGCCTTTTTTTTACAGCTAAATCAAAAAATATATGGAATTTATAATGGACTTTTACAAAAAAAATTAAAAATAAATAATAATAATACTACCTCAAAGAAAGTCTCCCTGAGCTGCGTGTACATTATCTGTATATTGGATCAAACGCCTTAACTGGTTAACATCCTCCACAAACCAAGTTGCAATTTCCTCTCCCCAGTTTTATTAGCCTCATTATCTTTTATTGTCTGAGTGTTGCATTATAGTAGAACTTTGTCATCTCTTAATAGATTTATCTATCAAGGTATTTAATTGGCAGATATTTCAACATCTTTCAACAAACAACTTATATATTTTTAATTATACCGTTCAAAATCAGTACGATTGTTTTCGCAAAGAAATGAATATTTTAATTAGGCAACGATGCATTAAAATGGATAAAAAGTGACAGTGATGAAATTAATAAGGATACAAAAGATTTATATTCCAAATAAAATGCTGTTCTTTTGAACTTTGTTCATTAAATAATCCTGGGGAAAAATTATGATCATAGATATTACGTAACAGTTTTCAACATTGATAGTAATTCTAAATGTTTCTTGAGCAGCAAATCATCGTATTAAAAATGATTTCTGAAGGATCATGTGACACTGACGACTGGAGGAATGATGCTGAAAATACAGCCTTGCCATCACAGGAATAAATTACATTTTAAAATGTATTTAAGAAAAAAAAAAGGGTTATATTTTACAACATTACAGTTTTAGTGGATTATTGATTGTTATGGGAGGGGGGGTGGCTCGTTCATTAAAATGAACAAATCTTTTTGGAGTCACTTGGTTCATTTAACGAACGAAATGACTTGAAAAAGATTTTGAGTTCCAGTCTGAGTGCTTCTAAAACGTAAACTTTTATATTTATTTTTATATGACCGATAGTTTCGCTGAGATAAGAACCTTATTCATCGTCTGGTGTCGTTTAAAGCTTCTAATCTCAATTGTCTTTCCTAGGCTTTTGTTTTATTTCCCCCAGAACGGCCAGATGTGCCTTTTGGGAATGTTCTGCTCTTCAGATTTTGTGATGTCCAGCAGGACACCAGGACCATTCAGCAGAAGATTTGAGGTATTACGCAGGTATTATAGTCGGTGACGACTGTGATTGGCAGAAGTATAATTGCATTTTAAGTGTGATGATGATGTGCATAAAGTGTTTGTGAATACCTGCATGCCTAGAGAGTGTGTGAAATATACGTTTGTGCATGTACTAATTAAAGCCTGACATCCAGCTTTGTTCATCCTCTATGATTCTAATTAGCAATGAGCTGTGCTCTCAAAAGACAGTTCTGAAATACACTACACAAATCACTATAATACTGCTGTTGACATGAGTGGCAGCGAAAAGAAGCGAGGGAAGAGTGTGCGAGAGAGAAAGAGGGAGAGGATGGTGTGAAAGCGGGCTTTGAGAGATTAGAAATTTACATATCTTAATAGACAACCACATACTCACATTCTTTCATCAGGAAAGTCCCAGTGCAGCACTGGAATTGTGGGTAGTGGACTGGCAAGGCGGTGAAACTGATTGTCTAATAATAACACACACACACTAACAAGGACAGACCAACTCTGGTCTGATGGAACAATTAGGATTTTTGGAACAGAGCAGAAAAAGCATTGTAAAACAGAAAAGAAAAGTGTAAAAAATAAGGTTAGTTCTTTTTTTCATATATTAATTTATAGTTGAATAAGGCACTTTTAAAAACAACAAACACATATACACACACACACACACATACATATATATATATATATATATATATATATATATATATACAGCTATGGAAAAAATTAAGAGACCACTGCCAAATCAGCAGTGGTCTCTTAATTTTTTCCATAGCTGTATATATATATATATATATATATATATATATATATATATATATATATAAACATTTGGGATATTTCACCAAAAAATTCAAATTCTGCCATGACTTTCATTCTTGGAAAAAATTAAGAGACCACTGCTGATTTGGCAGTGGTCTCTTAATTTTTCCATAGCTGTATATATATATATATATATATATATATATATTATATAGGGCTGTGCAAAAATGAATTTGATTAATCGCATCCAAAATAAAAGTCTGTGTTTACATAATATATTTGTGTGTGCTGTATTCAATTATTTTGTATATATAAATACACACACATGCATGTATTTATTTAAGAAAATGTGTTATTCATATATAAAATATTTATATTTATATAATATAGATTATGTATTTATATATATATATCAGAATTTCAGCGCAAATAATTATTAAATATATACATGCATGCACAGGTATTTATATATACAAAATAATTATATACAGCACACACAAATATATTATGTAAGCACAGACTTTTATTTTGGATGCGAAATATTATACATGCCTACATGCTAAGCAATTTATTGATTAGTTCTTTTTATTACACGCCTTTCTGGAATGCTTAATTCTGATTGGTCAATCTGAGCAAATATACACCTTCAAATATAATATTTGGTATAGTTTCATATCAATCCACAGCTTACTGTTCTCACATTATAAAATATCAAACTGAGATTAATATTTCAATAAGCAATATACAGTCAGTTGATAATCAACAGATTTAATTGTAAGGTACAAAATTCTATGTGTGAGTTTTTGAAGGTGTTATTAGCCCAAGCCCTGAAAGGGCGCAGAGACCCTTATACTTTTATTCCGATTATTTTTTTTTTTTTTTTTTTTTTTTTCTTTTCTCAGCGACTGTCGCACTTTGAGGCCTAGTGCACTGAAATTTTTATTTTTCGAAATTTTGCACACAGGTTCCAAAGTACCACAGCCATGAGACCAGGGTTGAAGCTGGTACCCGGGCGTGGCAGCGTGAAATCCGCGCCTAAATGCAGTTCAACACCTGGTTCATGACTCAAACACACTTCATGTAATAATGTGAAACTCAGATCACATGGATAGCAGAATTTCATCTATACCTGACATCTTGTTTTGCCCAGCCCAACAGAAGTGGGCTATTAAAGAGTTTTTGTAAAACACACGCAATGAACTTTTAATGTTCCTCCTGACTTCTGATCCAAATTCGACGAGAACTCGGTCAGCTGGAAGTTAAGACATTGAGGATGAAAGTTTGTGTGGATTTTTTGATATACTGACAGGTTCAGCCATCACAGAAGCAAAGTGCGGAAGCATAAAACAGAAGTGTGTAACAACTTCAGACAAGTACATTAACTGATACTGATGAAACTTTGACAATGCGTTCGCTGAGAGGACGATAGCATGATAGACTGTGAGTGAAGCATTGCACACACCCGCATTTCACAGGAAGTGTGTCACTTCAATGCTGAAATCACCTATTATTTTGCCAATTATTTGAATTTAATATGTATAATGTACATACACGGCAGATGAAGACCTATGAATGGATTATTGATATCTTTAAAACTGTTCCAGATAAGGGTCCTATCAATTACCATACTTAGATGCATTCTTTAAGGAATTCAACATTCTGCCTAATGAACACATGCATGGATTAATGAAAAATTGGTCACTCATAGATCACATCAGGCCGAACAACTTGGTGTCTATAAGTTTTCAACATTGACGGAAGTTGAGAATTATGTTTTTTTTTTTAAATAATTGTCCTAAAAACATCAAATTACAACCCATGCTGTTACCAATCACCACCAATTTAAATACATGAAGTAAGACATTAAGATACTATATTAAGAAGGATTTTGATATCTAACAATTTCGCCAATCACAAGATTTTGACTAAAAAAGGACACATGCAAGTATCTTATAACTTTGGTTAGTTTTACTGACAGTACAATTTGATATATTGTTCTATTCAAGCCAAACTTCATTCTAATTAACAATAATAAACTCAAAACCCACAGGAAGTAAGGGAATGTATAGTTGGATATGATTATCACATGCTCTTCTAACCTAGGCCTATCACACCGTCTATATATATGTGATTGAGTCTTTTGACACACAGTCTATATATATGTGTGTGTGTAGGGGAGGGGCTTAATAATTTCACTGTGTGTCTCTGGCCTGCTATGATCAATACATTTCTTTAAGCCTAATATTCAATAATTTTGTTTTTATTTTTTTATAGTAAAGTGAGCCTCATGCATCATTGACAATAGTTTATGTAATTCATGTCTTCATTAAATTAACTCATTGCCATGATCAAAAGGAAGTATGTTAAAACTTCTGTGCATCGTAACTGATCTTGATGAAACTTCAGCAGTCTGTTTTTACACAATTGTAAGAGGCCAATGGCACATCAATGACTCTTGTGGTGATGTATCGCAGCCACCAACTGACAGCAAAAGTGTCACTTGCAAAATGTTGAAATTGGCTCTTCTTTACCCGATTTGTTGGACTTCATCTGTATAATGCAACGCGGCAGATGAAGACTATAAAAAGCGTTCTAGATAGCATCATGTTCCATCACGGCAACATAGAACTTTTAACATTCCTTTTTTAATAATTTTTGAGGTATTATCTCACGCTTTGGGCCTTTAATGGGTTTGAAAACTCTTGAAACTTTGCACACAGGTCAGATCCCACAGCCATCAGAGCCGGGAAAATGATCTCCCGGGTGTGGCAAGGGGGCTGACCAGCCCTGTGTGGAACGGGTTGCAAAAACTGATTCATGATGAAACGCGCTTAATCTAATAATCTGAAACTCAGTACACATGTTGATCTCGTACAACTTTCATATATTTCATCTGTCTCCTAAAGCCAACAACTTTCTAATTTTACACTTCATCAAGCTAGACAGCAAAGTCAGATATTTTGGTTTGAAAATGTTGAGTGTCTCTCTAGACCTACACTTGTGTATGGTCCTTTAACATTTAAAAGCTCAGTTTAAACTATCGTAATTAACATTAGCAATGTAATAGTATTATAGCTAATAATTCCATTTGATAGTTATTCTGATTTTAGATATCTGTAATAATTGTAACTGCATTCAACAGACCAATAAGATATGGCCAAGCAATTTAACATTTAATGGTTCCATTCTAGTATTCTTTCTTCATGCTACTCATACTTTTATTTTTTAGAATACTTCATCTCTTCCATTCATTCTGATACTTCTTCATTAGCTGCTAGTATATTTTCAATTGTTCATTGCTTTCTTTTAGATACTAGTGTTTATTCTTTAGATCTCATCCTTTTTAAAGATACTCTTTGGTCTTATTCATTAGACACTCTCGTCTTTATTATTAGATACTAGTACTTTCTCATTTAGATGATTATCCTTATGATAATAATATCTATCATATGTTAGTGCTTATTCGTTTGTAATGTAGTCCTGTTCAATAAATATATACTTATTCTGATTCAACACTCGTCTTATTCAATGGTAATGATTCTTTTTATGTTCTCCGTCACATTTTGCAGTGAGCTTATGGTGATTGTCATTACAATATCGACTATTCAGTTCTAAACTTATATATATCGTATGTCTTCAATAAAATAATAATAGTTATTAGTATGTATTAGAAACAGGGGTTCGATTTTTACACGTACTAGGTACAATAGTCCTAAAGGCACCAAGGTCGAGATCCACCGGCTTATATATATATATATATATATATATATATATATATATATATATAAATAGCTGCGCAGGCAGCAATGGAGGGCCAAAGCCGCGGTTCACGCCAGTCCCTGCATTTCAGCACCGGGTTGCGGTGCCACCGGCTTGGGCCCGCGCTGGCTACTCGCAGCTATATTTAGGCCCGGCCCTGAAGGGCGCAAGCCCTATTGTTTATTCCAATATATTATTTTTTTTTTTTTTTTTCTGCGACTGGGGCACTTGAGCCTGACCCATGCTTCAAAACTCTTGAAATTTTAGAGGTCAGAGCCCGCCATCAAGCCGGGCTGAAGCTCAGTCTCAGGTGCAGGCGCTGTGGTCGCGCCTGGGAATGAGTTGGGACCCCTGTAGTGAGCTCAAACACCACTGCATGTAATAGTGAAACTCGTACACATGTCGATAGCAGAATTTTGGTATGTGCTAGTTCTCTTACCCAGCCCAACAGGAAGTCGGCTATGAGCATTTTTGTCAATTCCCAATGAACTTTAATACCTGCTGAGCTGATCCAAATTGACAAAACTGATGGCTGAAGTCAGAACATGAGGATGAAAGTTTGTGTGGGATTTTTGATATCTTGAACGCGTTTCACACCATCAGAAGCAAAGATGGTGCGGAAGGTGAAACAGAAGTGTGCATAACTTCAGCATTCATTAACTGATCTGGATGAAACTGTTGGCATAAGGTCGCTGAGCGATCACATGGATGTGACTATTGTCATCAAAGTTATCACCACACCAACTGGCAGCAGGAAGTGTGTCACTTTAAAATGCTTTTGAAATCACCCTCTTATTTTTACCCGATTTTGCTTTCAAACTTCATCTGTGTAATGTACATACACGGCAGATGAAGACCTATAAATGATTCTGATATCTTTGAAACTGTTGCCGTGGCGCCATCATCGTTCATTCTTTAGGATGCATTCTTTTTAGGATTTGGACATTGCCATAAATGGAACACACGTGCATGGATTAATATGAAACTCGGTACACTCATCAGTCACATCAGGCCAAACAACTTTTTCGTGCTCTAAGTTTACGCATTGGCAAAAAACACGAGAATTATGTTTTTTTTTTTAAATAGTGCCTCAAGACATTGAGATTAGGGTCCATCTTACCAATCACCACCAAACTCAGTGTAGTAGAAGTCAAGACATTAATACTATGTTGTCCGCAGCATTTTTGATGTGAGCAGGTTTAGTGGCAAATTTTGACTAAAAAAGGACACATAAAGTGTGTTATAATTTTGGTTAGTTTTACTGACAGTTACAAAACTTGCCGTGTATATTGTTCTGTCAAGCCAACTTTGTAGTGACAATAATAAGCTCAAACCACAGAAAAGTCAGATATTGTCATTTGAAAATGGTAGTGTTGTTCTGAGCCTAGCCTGCACACAGTCTGTGTGTGTGTGTGATTGAGTCTTTTGACACACAGTCTCTGTGTGTGTGTGTGTAGGGGAGGGGCTTTTTGGTGGTCACTGTCTCAGCCTGCTGGAGTCTGATACATTTCTTAAGCCTGGTATTTTTAAATAGTTTGTTTTTATTTTTATAAGTAGACATATAACTGTTAGATCTAGTGCATTGACAATCATTTTATATAATTAGTGTATTAATTAAATTAACTTGGTCCATAAATAGAAAGGAAGTGTGTTAAAACTTCTGCATCAGTAACTGATCTTTGATGAATTTCAGCAGTGTGTTAAATCTTAAAGGCCGATCACATGGATGTGACTATTATTGTGAGTCAAATATATGGCAGCACCAACTGGCAGCAGAAAGTGTTTCACTTGCAAATGCTTTGAAATCACACTACTTCTTTCCCGTTTGCTTCAAACTTCATCTGTATAATGTAAACACACGCCAATGAAGAGCTGTGAAAGCATTATAAATATCTCATAATGCTTTCCATCACAACGCATTAAACTTTAACGTTCCTTTTTTTTGATAAACTCAGCATTGTTGGCGGCCTTTTGGGGCCCTTAACTAAACTGGAGACTCTTTAAAACTTTGCACGCAGTAGATGCCACCTCCAAGCCGGGGAATGGTACCGGGGTGTGGCAAGGGGGTGGCAACCTGGGAACGGGGTCCCAAAACTTGGTGCATGATGGCAAACAGCTTGCATGTAATGTGAAACCAGTACACATGTTAATACTCATCATTTTTCATATATTGGTATGTTATTATCAAGCACCAAGACAACTTTCTAATTTACACTCATGACTAGAGTCCCACAAAGTCAGATGTTGGTTTGAAAAGATGTAAGTGTCTCTCTGAGCCTACACTTCTGTATCAGACCCTTAACACTTAAAAGCTAAGTTTGACTATGATAATTAACATTGTAGATATGGACAGACGTGCTTTATAGTGATAATTCATTTTGGATAGTTTGTCTATCATTAGGATATTGTAACGTAATATAAGCTAGTCAAAACAACAATAAATTGTAAGCAACATTTAACACAATCATTTTAACCTACTAGTCTCTATTCACTATGTACTAATTTTATTTTTTAGATACATATATTATCTGCCATTAAGTACTAGTACTTATTCATTAGCTATAATATATCTTAAATACTAGTGCCTTTTCTTTAAATACTAGTATTTATTCTTTAAGTTCTAGTATTTTTAAAAGATACTAGTACTTATTCATTCAACACTAGTCCTTATTTATTAGATATTAGCATATTCATTAGATGCTAGTCCTTGTCATTACATACCAATGCTTATTAATTCATTACTTAGTACTTATTAATTAAATGCTAGTACCTAAATATCAATTGTCATACTTATTCATTAGACATCATACTTATTTTTCAATAGTGGCTGACTAATAATATTATTTGTTACTAGTCACATTTTTCCAGTAGCTTATAATAAATTATATATTCATTCAGATTTGAGCCTTGTCAGTTATCTTAGTATGTACATATGTATTCCAATTGTGGAATACATTATATGATTGCAAAGAAGACAGTTCTAATTATTGCACATTCATACAGATAACCTGAAGGCACCAAGGGTGGCGGTGCCACCGGCTTTATGTGTGTGTGTGTGTGTGTGTGTATATATATATATATATATATATATATATATATAAATATAGCTGCAAGCAAGATCAGAGGCCAAAGCTGGGATCCGCATCCCAATCCTTTAGGCACGGGATTAAGGCTGTGCCCACCACTTGACCAGCGTGGCTGTTCTCGCAGCTCCTACCTTATTAATTGTTTGAGTAAGAAAATGTCTAAAAAATATAAATGTAATAAATGTATATCATTTATATATTAAATAAATATAAATGACCATTATTTGTTAAATAGCCTTGCAATAAGCAAAATAATGCAGTCAGTTGATAATTATACATCATTAGTTGTGTGATTTTTGGAGCCTATTTTAATGGATACTTCACCTCTGGAAAGATAAATGTGTATTTAAAATGGGTCATTTATAAGAAATGTGAAATTATTTTGAATTTGGAGCTTTCTAGACTGAGAAAAGCCAGAAAATGTATTTTTAGCTTATGTGGATGAAAGACAACAACTCCCAGAATGCACTTGCTTCGCTGCCCTAGGAGGCCACGCCTACTGGTAACAGTGCGCAGTAGTTAAACAACAAGTCTAGGCTACTAGTGAGTCTCCATGATGAGTCTGCCCAAAGATGTGTTTCGAGATCGCCCAAAATGTCCGGGATTCGGCTTTTGCGTTCTACAGTCGCCATTCATTACGTTTACTGTGGCGAGCAGGACGAGTGAGGGCCGCGGAGAACGACGCGAGGCCGGTGGCGAGATTACAGATGAGCGACACCTGTGAGACGCACCGGTCTCGTATCTCTCACGGAGGAGCGGGAATTTTCTTAGCAATGTTAAAACGCACATCAACCGATCACTTGTTTAGCGTTCATGTAAACACTACATTCAGATTCACCAATCAGAATGAATTCAGTTAGATTGAAACAGAAGGTGTGCATGTATAGCAAAAGCAATCGACAGCCGGACATGTCTGGGATAAAGAGGATGGTAACCTCTAATACTCAGCTTTCTCCACAGAACAAGAGCCAGCTAGCTTAGCTTCCAAAAAAAGATGGCTGACACTATGTGTTCATTCTGTGAGTGAGATCGCCCTCTATGGGCGGGTTGAGAACATGAGGGACAGACCCTACTACTGACTATAGTCTTTAGCCTCTGGCCAAAGAATCCTCAGATGACGCAAAATTAAAATTTTTGTGTCATCTGAGGATTTTTTGCAGACAAAACATACATAAATTTCTCAACTCAGGGGGGTATGAGGGTGGAAAGCATGGTAATTCGAAAATACTAGAGGTTTTCTACTAATACAAAGCTTAATGCTAAATCCTGAAGATCCTTAACATGCAGCAGGATAATATAATATAATAAGATTGATATGATATAATATAATGCAACTATCAGTTCAGGTAGCTGATATATTATTTTAGCTATTCTGGTAATTGACATTTCTGCCTTACCTTATTGTAAGTTTGATTATAAAGATGTCTAAAAATATAAATGTAATAAATATATTTACTACAAAACAAATATGCATATAATATATGTACAGGCAGGCACATACAGTATGATCCCTCTGGAATTATTAGTTTTTCTTATGTGTGTGTGTGTGCACGCATATAAGTCTCAGCGGTGTCTGACACTTCCCTCTCCTCTGGAGAATATGACCTCTTCCCCAGTCCCACTCAGTAATTGGCTAACTAATGTGTAAAGAGGGAGGAGGGGATGGAACTGAGATGAACGTAATGTAGGACACCATGTTTCAGTAGTGCAACCAGTGGTAACTCTTTATTCAATTTCAATCTTCGCTTGAGCTTAATTTCTGAACGTACACACTTCCTCGTTAACCCTAATTAGCTGATTGAGCGCTTGTTCGAAGTGTAAGGAGAGCGATGGAGGTGTTTATCTATAGGTGTGTGTTCTCGTGAGCGTTCTCAGAACGTGAGCTCTAAACTGTCTTGGCAGGTGTTGATTGGAGGTCATTGGTCTTGCTGTAGTCCGAACGCTCAGATCAATAAAACACTCCAATCTCTTTATCTACCACCTAACAGCTATCAGAGAGTGAAAAGGGTGAGACACACACACACACAGAGGCGGGCTGAAAATAAGTACTCTCAGTGTTTCCTTGTAGTTGGTCACTTTTGAAACTGGATTACATTGAAATTGTATTTGAATGTGACCTATAAACAATTTGAATTCATGCTATTCTCCCTGAAATTACAATCACTGGCAGGCTATCTTTGGTTTATAGTAACAACATTGAAAAAATGATCTTTTATTAGAATTAATTAATTAATCAGTGCACATTATTCATATATATATATATATATATATATATATATATATATATATATATATATATATATATATATATACATATATATGCACTGATATATTAATATATATATATATTAATCAAATTAATTGTTTGATGAACAACAAATAAACTTTTGCCCTCCTTCTTACAGTTGCACTCAGAAATATGGCTATGGAAGTTTATGGCTGTAAAATGGGTTGCGAAAGCATGTTTATCTTAAAGGATAGTTCACCCAAAATGAAAATTTTGTCATTAATAACTCACCCTCTTGTCATTCCAAACACAAGACTTTTGTTATTCTTCAGAACACAAATTAAGATATTTTTTTATGAAAACTGAGAGCTTTCTGTCCCTCCATTGACAGCTACAGCATTTAACACTTTCAATCCCCAGAAAGTTAGTAAAGACATCATTAAAGTATTTCACATGACTCAAGTGGTTTAACGTCAATTTTATGAAGCGGACGAGAGTGCTTTGTTTGTGCATTATTGAATTTTCAACGCACTACCTTTCTGGTGATTGAAACTGGTGGTTGCACAGCTGTCAATAAAGGGACAGAAAGCTCTTCAAAAAGATCTTCATTTGTGTTCTGAAGAAGAACGAAAGTCTTGTGTGTTTGGCATGACAAGAGGGTGAGTTATTAATGACAGAATTTTCATTTTGGGTGAACTATCCCTTTAAAGTTAAGTAGTAAAGTTAATGAATAAAAGCCATGCACTGCATCTCAAATTATAGTAGGCCTATGTACATTTCTAGTAATATCCAATATTTCTGTGGGCCAATATTATGATATAATATGTCATAAAATTGCACGTGATTTCACAGAACCCTTTGTCATATACTGTTTGTTTTAGCTCAAAAGCTAATTTCTATATATATATATATATATATATATATATATATATATATATATATATAAAAACACTGTGTCGCAGACTGAGGTTCCATTCCTTGCCATTTCTCACTCAAAGAGTTGCTAAAGACCCTTCACAAACCTCCTTTTTTAGCACAAGAGTGTACAGTCCAAAAAAGCATCAATGAATACACAATTTATAAATCCATCAGAAATAGTATGTCATGCAATCCAACCCAAGCACTTTTACAGGCATTCTATTTAAAACACATTTGATTTTCGTATGATTTGGGATGCACTAATTTCTCCTCTTGCACATGGTTGGACAGTATGCAAACTGGGATGCAACTATTCTCTCAAAGATAGTCGTATGTTTTCTGGGAAACGCAAAGGAAATCGGCTTGGCGTAAAATTACAAAAAGACATATAATATTAATCATGTATGCACACGTGTGCATGCTCAAATGTATGAATGAGTTGATCCAGATGGTTACACACATGCATTTCCTCTGTTAAGCAGTGGGCCCATGAATAGCTCAGGTAGAAACCAATGAGCAGTAAATGATTGAGACATTAAGCTGCCTTTCTTTCACACTTGATTGTTAGTGTCCACTGAAACAGACTGCCAGATTAGATTACTCTAATCCTGCTCTCAACTCCAGAAAGAGAAAAGACAACTGCTGGTTTGAATGCGTTATGTTAAAGACACAGTGAAATCAAAATGGACAGTTCAAATTTTTTTCAATGGAATATTGAGTATTTAGTAGAAATGATTTATCCGATTGCACATTATCATTCTTGTTTTTTATGTGCTCTCAATATTTAATCAAAAGAACTTCTCCTCTGATGATGTGTTAACTGGTGCTGAGGGCGGGGCAACCTGTCACTCACATGAGATCATCCAATAACAAACCACTACCACCTAATGACCTAATCAATTCCCAAAGGACAAAATCAAGTCCTATCTTACATTGTTCAAGAAGCCGTTTCACTCAGATTTACGTCACAACAGGGAAGAAAAGACTATAGCGACTGTTTCATGCTGACTTTAATTTATCAAATATGTAATTGCTTAAAAACTCTAGTAACTTCTAAAAATTAAAACAAGCTGAATATATATATATATATGCCAGACAATGGGTTTTCTATGTACAGTTCCTAAAAGGATATTTTTTCATATATGTTCCACAAAAGACCCCCCAAAAAAAAAAAAAAAAAAAAAACATGAGGTTTTGAGTATATATTTTTGGGTAAACTTTCCCTTTAAGGTAGCAATTTTTAAGTAAATTTAAAAATAATAATCTATGTAATATGCTGTTTTGGTATAGTGTGACTAAAGTATCCATCTCTAAAACCTTTGAGCAAATATGTTTCCTACGCCCCATGAGGCAATACGTCAAAAGTGAGCGCGTCTTTCGGTTCGAAGTAAACAAGCGAGATGCGATACTCATTAATTCATTAGACTATTCGATTAATCAGTAATATTTATACTAAAATGTATTATTTAATTTGTTTAACTTTTTATCAATTAAAAATGCAATGAAAATACAAAAATACAGCGTGTTTTTCACGGTGAGTTCTTTAATACAAGATCAACTTGTGTCAGTTAAACTGGACGTTCGGTTATGGCTAAACTTGAAGATATGCCATATCTTTACCATTCGTATTATTTGAAGTTAACGTTATAAAATCTGTAGACCTACACCACACAACTAGTTAAAATTGGGCAATTCTAGCGTTATGGACATGACATTTGCAGTCAAAACCTGAAATATAAATTCTCAGAAAATGCATGTAGGCTATGGAAACCTAAAGGAGTTCCAGACATTAGAAAAATATAACACATGCATTTTATATTTAATATGAGGGAAATACACATGAGGGACGTGACACAAAAATAGAAAGCACTGAGCCTTTATTTAAAGTTAATTTCGTTTTGTATTAATTGTATCTTAATTTTAATAAATGTTTCATCTACAAATTACCTGGATTTAATAAATAATAAGTAAATATAGCAGACAATAATCAAGACACGGAGGCGCCGGCGCCCTGAACTGCAGCTCGTCTCATAAATGAACCGAAACTCAGCATCTACTTGCCTCACAGATGTGAGAAATATATTATATAGCCTATATATTATATTATATATATTATCAAATGTTTACTGTGTGTCATTCATGTTCTGAATATGTTGCTTTACAGTAGCCTTCACTTAAAATCTTTAGTCCAAGATTGTAGGATAATAAAATTTGCCACTGAATTACGTCCGGGTATAGGCCTAACGTTATGTACAACGGCGAACAGCACATGTCCCTGAGCTCTCGTAACGACATCTCTCACCTAGCCTCTAGCCCCTAACACCTGAGCCTCTTCGCTAAATAGCACACAAAATACCATCGGTGTGCTACTTCCGCCGCCTGACCGGAAGTTGCACCCACTTTATTTTTCACAGTAGCGCCCCCCGGAAACAGGTGGATAGTATATATTTTTAGAAATTTATATTCTGATTGCTTGTGATCATCTTAGTATTAGCTGGATGCTAGATGGTAATAAAATCTGACACATTTGACAGATCAATTATTTACTAAAATTCTAAATATGTTGCCAAAGTTAAATATTTTCACCTCCCACAGTATTACAAATGATGAATATGAAGCATTGCAGACATTTCAGCTTTGTTAACATTATGGTTTGACACTCTTTCCTAGAAACAACTATTTGATATGTCCCACAAGGTGCTTTTGGTACTTCGAGTGATGAGAGAGAGAGAGGGAGAGAGAGACATGTATTGTTGGAGTGAAGCACAGGCACTTAAGTTGTTTGATGCGCTGTAAGTGTGCGAGTGAAGCACCGAGGGCTAAAGCTGTTTTTTGATGTGTATAAATTGCACTTCTTTGATGTTGCTGCTGGTTTTTGAATCCCGTTTGATAAGCTTGTCAGTCGCCTCATCTGCAGTAATTACTGTCAGTTCTCGACTTTCTTGTATCCCAGTAGATGAATAAAGACTACGCAGACTCTACCACCGAGAAGCCACATGTGAAAAGAACGTCATTACATTTATCAATGAATCAATTAATCCTCCGTTTCATTTATGAAACACATTTGGTAATTCCCTCAGAATCAAAGTAGGTACTTGGCTTTCGAACAAGCTTTAATTTGACTGCTGAATGTGAAATCCAAAAGCAAACTGCTGGGAAAGCAATGCTAAATTGGCATTGGTCAGAACAAAGGTTTAGATAAGGATTGTTGCAGCCTTAATTTGCTGAATTCAGGTTGGATTGTCGGTCACCCATTTCCGGGATAAATTGGAACAATGTTGCCTTGTGACTTAAACGATGCATTCAAAACAGTTATTGTGTGGCATAGTCTACTCAACATGATTGGATGCTGCTTAGATTCGATCCAAAGCCCTGTGATGGGCCTGACTCTGATAAATTAAACATATCCCTAATACACATTTTAGCTCAATTATATACAGTTGCAATAATGCTAAATTCTACATTCATTTATAAAATACCACATATCTCTTTCAGAACAAATTGAGTACAAAAATGGTGTTTAAAATGCAAATGTCTCAAATTTACTGCCATTTGAGGTATTGCAATTATCATTTGGTATCTTGATGCATAACTTATACCGGCGATAGACTTGCCGTATTGGTATTAAAACAGGCATCTTTGTTAATCATTGCTTTTAACAAGAGAGTCAACTTAAATTAGAAATTTCAGAAAATTCATTGGTGTAATTTTACGCATGCATGATCTGAGCACATCAACACAAACTTCATTTTTTATGTTTTTCAACATAACCGTTCGAAAGTTTGGGGTCGGTAATATTCTAATTTAATTTAATTTAAAACAACGATGTCGGACGATTTTGAACGTAGAAGAGAAAAGGTGAGATGGAGTTTTTCGTGACCTTTTGAACGAAATTACGTATTACATGACGTTACAAACGCGCCTCACAGAATAGAATAGGAACCATGATTTGTTAAATATTATACATTCAAAATAGCCTATCTATTTTGAAATGTAATTTATTCCTTTTCAGCAGCAATTACTTTAAAAAAAACAATGTGAAATTGACTGTTACTCTTGATTAATTTAATAAAAATGTATTTAAAAAAACCTTGAAATAGCAGTCTAATAATAAATGAGTGTAATTATAATTATATTAGTCTGTGGATTATGACAACTATTATTATATTACATTATTATATAACTATATATAACACCGGCTTGTGTAATACACGAATCATGCAGCAGTTTGAAGTCTACTATCAATCAAACAGGATCTTTATTTTAATTTAATAAATATATAATTGTCATTTTGCTTTTTAAATCTGAAATGGCAATGCATGTGATTAATCACGTGTGTGTGTGTGTCTTTGTGTAGCTCATATGTCTTCAACTGATAGACAGTGACAGCTATTGATTTCAGAGCACATAATGTGAACTCATTGAGATTGCAATCATAAAACATTTAAGATCAGATATGACAATATTGCAGATATTACAATGGCTTCTAGCTTAAAGCATGGACTGATGTCGTGAACATAGACTGGAATACACACGCTTTTATTAATCTAAAGAACCTCTATGATAAGGGTCCCAGGGGTGTTTGGGGTCTGTCTAAAGAAAAACTGTAAAAAAAAAAAAAATTATATTTAATAATAACAAATAAAAAAGTTAGTTATTAATATGTTAAATAGATAAATTTTTATGAAATACATAATATATGAAGTTTATAAAAATAAATTATACATGTAACAGTACATTACATACTATAGTGAGTAGACAAAATACATACAGTAACTTAATATAAAGTTCATATTGATAATATATTTTTTTCAGTGTATAAATTGTGTCGAAGATGATCATATTTGGCACTCCATTGCATCTAAAAGTTAAAAAATCTCTGCTCTATGGCATTAAATTATATTTATTAATGGGTATACATAAATATATCAACTTCTACTATATTCTACTGAAATGAACTTACTATTGCTCTATAAAAAACACACTTGTCTAAAGTATGTATTAATTTATGCATAAGCACACACACTTAAACACAACTGGGAGTCAAATGAGCTCAAGTGAACCAACATACATACCCCTGCCAATCAATCATCATGAGTGACAGCTGTGAGCTCTCTCTGTTCTTGCGTTATCCACCGTCTCCGGGTTTAAAGTCTAGTGTCAGACTGAATATGAGTCACTGTAATGGGAAGAGAACAGAAAGAGATAGTGAATCTAACAGCAACTCCCACCTATCTCCCTTTCAATCTGACTTTACTTTCCGCTGACCTTGACAAGGCTCTCTCTCTGTAAAGTGGAATGAGATTGCTCGGGCCCCTGGTATCCAGGCCAATCAGCAGGGGGCTAAACATCCATGCGCCCTCGGAAAAATTCCTGTTTAGCTTCCGATTACAGCGATTCTTGCGTTTTATTCGTGAAGACTCCGTGCTCCTGGCAAGCCGAAACTGCGGGCAGGATAACTACCCATTATCCTGCAGTCCCGCTCCACCGGCTCGGCCAATAAAACCCCAATCTCCCCCTAAACAGTGGATGTGTTAGCGTGAATGTGCGTCGCTCCTGCTATAGGCTTTGCATCGCAATCCTCAGTTTGTCTGCGAATGTCTTTGGGTATAATAACGTAATTGATGTGAGAGAATTGTGTGTGTAATCTAAATGATTGTGGATGGGTGATATAACAGTAATATGATCGCCGCCTTTCCCAGACTGCAGAGCCAAATAATACTGTCACAGTGTCATGTTAGCCCTGGGTAAAATGGGACTCATAAGAGACAGCAATTTCCTTCCACTCTCCTCCAATGTCACTATAAAATCAATTAGCCATCACGGCTGACCTTTCTCTCTCTATAAGCTTTTAGATCATCACTCGTGCAATGTACAACTGGCATTTATATAAAAAAGAGAGGGTGAGTAAATAAAGAAATAAAAAAGTGACGGTAAGACATACGGTGGGGAATTCAGTGAACAGTTCAGCACCGAAACTGTTCTTATACACTAATCAGGCGCTAAATGTGCAAATATACGCCCTCTTTTTTATGCAAATTGGGGTCATTATAGATTAACGTTATGGTTTTACAGCCCATTTTCCGTGGAACGGAAGCGCGCAGAACTACATGCGCTGTGCAAATTACAATTTTGAGGCTATATTTGCATCATTCCCTGATTTGTAGTCTTTTAGCAACTCTGTTGCAATTACTATCCAAGATAAATTGCTCCCCACTTCTGTGATTTATTTATCTTAAAGGAGTAGTTCACTTTTGAAAAAACTTTTGCTGATAATTTACTCACCCCATGTCATCCAAGATGTCCATGTCTTTTCTTTCTTCAGTCGAAAAGAAATTAAGGTTTTTGATGAAAACATTCCAGGATTTTTCTCCATATAATGGACCTAAATGGGAACCAGACGGTTCAAGGTACAAAAGACAGTTAATAACAGTTTCAGATGCAGCTTTAAATGTCTTTAAACGACACCAGACGATGAATAAGGGTCTTATCATGCGAAACGATTCGGTTATTTCAAAACTTATTCCAAAAATGTAACTTTTCTAAGGACAAATGCTAGCCTTGCTCTATTCTGTGAGGCGCGTTTGTAACATCACGTAATACGTAATTACGTTCAAAAGGTCACGCGGCGACGTAGCTGGAAGTACGGAGTCAGTAAGTTGAACGCATAGGTTGAACGTGCAAACTAACTCAAACGCCGTTTACAAAAAAAAAAAGGAATTAAAAGGTAAAACAACAATGTCGGACGATTTAGAACGTAGAAGAGAAACGGTAAGATGGAGTTTTTCGTGACCTTTTGAACGAAATTACGTATTACGTGACGTTACAACGCGCCTCACAGAATAGAGCAAGGATTAATTTCTTTTCGACTGAGGAACATCTTGGATGACATGGGGGTGAGTAAATTATCAGCAAAAGTTTTTTTAAAAGTGAACTGCTCCTTTAATCATGAATAACCCTTGTTATTAGCAACATCGGAGGCGGTTTAAGCTTGTGGAGGCAAATGTTTGTAATATTAATTTAAAGGTGCTATATGCATTTTTTAGCAGCCTCTATAGGTGATGTTTCAGATTGCAACCATTTTTTACAAGAGTGCTCGAGCTCTTGCGCGTGCTTGAACATAACAGTTAGCACTCATGGTACACGGCCACACTGAGATAAAGCATCGGAGAAAACATCACACAACATGCTGGAAAGTCATGTTACTCCCACTGCAACGTTACACTAATAGGCTACTTTTATCGGCTTGACGTTGAAGTAATGCTTCACGCTCGTACCATGATAACGTTAAATTTGTGGTGTTATCTAGCATAAGGCATTTCACTAACTATTCATGTATCTTTCACAATCAGCAATGTCATCATAGGTGAATGAATAATATGATAACGAAAACGGTTAGTGAACTAAACTGAACAGTTTTAGTGTATCAGTAAGATCGTAGTAAGTAACATTACTGTACTGAACGTGTCTGGAAATGTGTATTATAAACAATACTGTATGATAGTAGTGGGATGAGTGACGTAGACAGTAGATCTAGTACATAAAATAAAAGTTACATCCTAAAGCACCTACTTTTTGTTATCCTGGAACAGTCTTTTGTATTTCATGTCTCATATATGTTGTAGTTTACTTTGCTATTTCATTACAGTTTACCATTATTTCAGCATATCTGAAAACTTGTAATTTTTCACAATAAAAATAGCGGAAGTCTCTCCATAATGGATTTATGCATCACATCTAATGGATTACCGCAGAGACTGATCCGAACTACATAGAAATAGGAATACTGGCCTTCAGAGGTAATAGCAAAACCCGACAAGTGGATCATTGTAATGTTGTAATGTGTGATTACAGCCCCTTCACACACAGGCAATAAAAAAAGATTGATTTTAAAAGAAAAGTTCCATATAGCACCTTTAAAACTCTTCACATTCTGATAGCAGTCAACAATAGAAGTAGTCTAAATATATAAACATACTATACATATATCTCCTGTGGAAGACTCATGCATGTCTTAACTGTAATTACAAGATGGCAACCTGTGACGTTCAGGTGGTACAAGTAAGTAATTTCTCTGTAATTTGTTTAGACATTACTATTGCAATGTTATGTGCTTTGAGACATGAGGTAATTAAACGCCTTCTCTCGTCTCATGGCGCTTCATGTGTTTTGGAGGCTTGGCTTTGGAAGCGCTCTGAAGAGAGGGTGGGATCTCATGCTTTCCAAGCTAGCTGCTGCTAGCCTCCAAAATTACCTACCCTACCTTTAAATGAACTGCAGCCAACAACTTATTGCTCGTGCTCACACAACATGCAAGAGTCTTGTGATTCAATGCCCTGATATACTCAGAGCGAAGCTGTTTTTCATTTTCGCATACATGTACAATTCAAAAAAAGTTAGAAATACCTTTGCAGAGATACTGTTAAAGAACATCCAGATAACGTCCAAGCTTCTGAGAATGACGGTTAGATGAATATGTAAATATGTGCAGAGTGCTGTCCTCTTTATAATACAGTAGGCCTAAAAACAACACAAATGACAGTGGTGAGAAAGCAGCAGAAAACATAGAGATGTGGATATGTTTGCACAAAGCTTGCGATTCACATTGACCGATGAGGTATATAAAATTATGAATAGTTTGATTATAAAATTTATTTGAGACTAGACTACATAGCCTAGATAAGTTTGACTTTTAATCCATTTTCTTTGCATGACACATTGACATTACAGTACAGAATAGTTCTTTCAGCATTATCCTGAACTCATTGAAGAATACAAAAGCATTCATAGTACAAATATATAGCCCATTTAAGTTAGGATGGTACAGACGGCCTAAGTTAATAACAAATAAAGTGATTTGGCAGGGGGAAAAATGCTCAAACAAACATTCATTGTACAGATGAGGCAAATAAACCCCTTCAGATATACAGTAACCCTATGCTGAACTGAGTGCCTCCTGTGTATGTAGTTAGTTGCTGAATAGTTTTGCGCTGTTTTCTTTGTCACACATGATTATTGAGGATAACGCAAAAGAAATGAATGCTCTCTAATGATAACTTCCCATCTGTCGCATTACAGTATGTTAGGAATAGGTGTGAGGTGTGACCCCATGTTGTGAACCCACTGCCAACATAATTAAATGTTGACTTAATAACGCTTATGTCATTCAGTATATTATCTTTATTCTCCATTATTTCTGAAAAAAAAAAGTTGTATCGCAAAAAATGTAATAGTAGAAATAAATGAATTATCAAGCCAATTGTGGCAGATTTTGAATTTGCATTTGAAAATTTGGATTTTTTTTTAATTTCCAAATTTGAATTTGGAAAATGCAAGGTTCTCAAACTACGAGGTTCAAATTACATTTTATTAAGTTTTATAAAGTTGTAACATTTAAAACATTAGAATGCATTTATTATACTGAAACTGCCTAACAAATACAATTCCAAAATCAATTGCAAGCTGATATATTCATGTGGATTCACACACTCCTGAACATTAAATCACTGTGACAGACACCATCTGAAAGACATATGTTTGAGTCCACGCATACACAGCAGTTTCACATGTTGGACGTGGGACACAGAGATTTGTATGGTCACAAAGAAAACAGGTGAGAGTCTCCAAAAGTGATAATTCCCATGTACCTCCTGACCTTCAGAAACGATCACCCTGCTGAGAGTGTGTGTGTTTGGTGTGGAATATGAGAAATTCATCTCAAAATACTGACAATTCACACTACTTTGACTAAATCTCATCTGCCAAACTAGTCTTTTCAGTAATGTAATTTATTAAAGATCTCATTCTCCACATTTCTTTCTGCTTGTATGTAGTACTCAAAATATAATATCTCTCATAAGTCGTGAATATTTTTTGTTCATACGGTTATATCATGTATTTTTGTTGTACCTAAATATGGTAGCCATTCACAGCACAAAAGCACCATGATATTAGCATCTCTGTACAGTGGCGTTTTTCCATTTATACATCCAATTATCTTCCCACTGATCCATCCATCCATCCATCCATCATTCAGTTCAATTGATGAACCTTTGAACATTTTCAATATAATCAAAGCCAAGATATTGAAATTCTTAGAAACTCACTTCATTCTTGAAGTGCTGCATGTATTCCTCAAAATTAATGAACTTGGCTTCAGTAAATTGAGTGTTCGGTTTGAAATTGAGTTTAACCAAAGGTTATTATGGGAGAAGAAAAGACAAAAATGAACAGGTCTGGACATGTTCTACAGGTTAAAATGCATGACATCATTCTTCCATTAACGTCTTCATATTGGTACAACATCTTTGAATGAGGAGCACACATCCCACATTTTACAACATAATTGTATCTTTACAAAGCTACAAAGAGAATAAATTAGTTATTTTATCAGAAAAATGTGGTTTGTAGCAATGGTCACATTATAGAGATATTAGGAAGAGAGATAAAAAACTGTCACGGAAAAGACACACATTTTTGACCCGTGAACAGCATAAAGAAAATACGTAATATCACCTTCTTTTTATAGGTTAAGAAATTAACTATAGACCTATAAACATACACAGATCAAAGGTGATCAAAATGAATTTCACTATAACCGTACATTGAAAGATTGTGTGTGTGTCTGTGTGTATATATATTAATTCAATGGGCCTATATTATTATATATTGTATATCATACAGTGAAATACTACTTACATTCAGGATCCTGAATTTGATCCTGAATAATATACTGTACACAGTCACTCTGTTAATAATTCAATGCACACTCACCCAATCAGACTTTCCCACGCTCTACACTGGGGGAAGATGGGGCTTTTCTGTGACCAATTGATCTTTGGCCCTGTCCAACAAATCTAGCACTGATCACCTGAAAACAGGAAACAGGTGTTATCAAGGGTTATGTCTCCGCTCCTGTTCACACCCTCCTGGTGAGGATCACTCACACACACACAGGCTTCATGGCGACATTTACGACAGGCCCTGTGGTTTGAGGTAAACACATGGTGACTAAAGTAAACACATGCTCTCTCCATTAGTCACATGGACAACAACAAAACAACATTTAAAACAACACCATTGCTTTTACTGTCAGAATCACAAATTAAACCGAGCACTATAATGATGATTTCAACACTATATGTATTCATTTTTTTAAGTTTGATGTTGACTCAATCACACACACTTAAATAAAAGTTCCAAAAAATGGGGTTTCACAGCAATGCCATTGAAGAACCAGTTTTGGTTTCCCAAACTTTTCAGTGAACAGTTCTCTGATCCAACTAACTATTTTCCAATATAAAAATGCTTTTGTACATTTGAAAGGTCCCACGCTCTTAGAAAAAAAGCTACAAAAGCTGTCACTGGGGCTGTACATTTTCAAAAGGTACACTTTTGTACCTAAAGGGTGCATATTGGTACCTCAATGGTACATATTGGCACCTAAAATGTACATATTAATACCTGAAAAGTACATATTAGCACCTGAAATGTAAATATAAGCACCTATAATGTACATATTAGCACCTAAAATGTACATATCAACACTTAAAATGTACATATTAGCACCTGAAATGTAAATATTAGCACCTAAAATGTACATATTAGTATCTGAAATGTCCATATCAACACCTAAAATGTACATATTAGCACCTAAAATGTAAATATTAGTACCTAAAATGTACATATCAACACTTAAAATGTACATATTAGCACCTGAAATGTAAATACTAGCACCTAAAATGTACATATTAGTACCTGAAATGTAAATACTAGCACCTAAAATGTACATATTAGTACCTGAAATGTAAATATTAGCACCTAAAATGAACATAATAGCACCTGAAATGTAAATATTAGCACCTAAAATGTACATATTAGTACCTGAAATGTAAATATTAGCACCTAAAATGTACATATTAGTATCTGAAATGTAAACATTAGCACCTAAAATGTACATATTAGTATCTGAAATGTCCATATCAACAACTAAAATGTACATATTAGCACATAAAATGTACATATCAACACTTAAAATGTACATATTAGCACCTGAAATGTACATATTAGCACCTGAAATGTAAATATTAGCACCTAAAAATGTACATATTAGTACCTGAAATGTAAATATTAGCACCTAAAATGTACATATTAGTCCCTGAAATGTAAATATTAGCACCTAAAATGTACATATCAACACTTAAAATGTACATATTAGCACCTGAAATGTACATATTTGCACCTGAAATGTAAATATTAGCACCTAAAATGTACATATTAGTACCTGAAATGTAAATATTAGCACCTAAAATGTACATATTAGAATCTGAAATGTACATATCAACACTTCAAATGTACATATTAGCACCTGAAATGGACATATTAGTACCTAAAATGTACATATTACCACCTAAAATGTACATATTACCTAAAATGGACAAAAGTTTACCTTTTGAAAAGATACAGCCCCAGTGACAGAATTACAGAATAATATAAATAATCATGCTTATATTTAATAAATCAATTCTGATCTCATATCTGCAACAAGTTGGACTGCTATCTACACATATAGATCCATTTTGTGCCATGCATGCACCCTGTCACTAAAACACATAACATATCAGATGCCGCCTGAAAAAGAATACATTCAGAGATACCAGTGGATAAAGTAACAACAGTAGGCTAATGTCATCGAGTAAGGATTCACCCCAAGAGGGAGAGAGCATGGCAAACCAATTACGCTACCCCTGAAGAAAATGTGACAGACAATGCATTGAGGCATGACATAATCAATTATTGTTAGCATAGAAATAGCAGATATAAAAAAGATCATGAGGAAAGATATTTGTCATGCATGATACATTTGCAGTGATTCTTTAGTCACGGTATGCAACTTACATAAGCAGTTCATGACAGCAGTGAACGGGAATGTCCATATTACAAGTTGACAGATGAAACAATCTGAAATGCAATTGGTCATGTTCAAGAGATAAATTGTGTTGATTATGCATTGTTGAAATATCAGTGATAACATTAATATGGACCACAATAACCTTATTACAACTGAAAATCCCATATTGAAATGTAGTTTCAGGAATGCCCAGATCTATAGCTATCTCTTTGACTAGTTTTGATGTTACTGCAGGTCTATAAAGTATTTTCAAATGCAACAATTCCAGCACATTTCTGTATTTGGTTGCATTTGTGAGTTTTTGCAGCACATATGTTGTTAAGCTGATGAAGATGATTTCTTAGTTTGCTGGTGTGTTTTTTTCTACTGGCTTGTGTTTTCTTCAGTTGTGTGTATATACTGTATCATATATTATATACACTACCAGTCAAAAGTTTAGGGTGGTAAAGATTTTTTATGTTTTTAAAAGAAGTCTCTTCTGCTCACCAAGGCTGCAATTTTTTGATAAAAAATACACAAAAAAACACAGTAATATTGTGAAATATTATGACAATTTAAAATGACTTTTTTAATGTTAATATATATTAAAAATGTAATTTATTCCTCTGAAAAAGCAATTACTCCAGTCTTCAGTGTCACATGATCCTTCACAAATCACTCTAATATGATGATTTTATGCTCCAAAAACATGTATGATTATTATCCATGTTGAAAACAGTTTTTTACATTTTTATTTTAGGATTCTTTGATGAATAGAAAGTTCAAAGAACAGCATTTATTTAATTAGAATCTTTTCTAACATTATAAATGTCTTTACTGTAACTTTTCATCAATGTAACTCATCCTTGATGAATAGAAGTATTGATTTCTTATTTATTTCCCCCAAAAATAAAATACAAATTCTTACTGACCCCAAACTTTTTAAAGGGTAGTGTTTAATGTAACAAAAGCTTTCCATTTCAGATAAAAGCTGTTCTTTTGAACTTTCTATTCATTAAAGAATCCTGAAATAAAAATGTAAAAAACTGTTAAGGAATAAATTACATTTTAATATATATTAACATTAAAAAAGTCATTTTAAATTTTCATAATATTTCACAATATTACTGTGTTTTTTGTGTTATTTTTATCAAAAAATTGCAGCCTTGGTGAGCAGAAGAGACTTCTTTTAAAAACATAAAAAATCTTACCGACCTGAAACTTTTGACCGGTAGTGTATGAGAGAGAGAGTTCGCATTGTGTTCTGTACATTTCACTTCCCAGAAAATCCTTGAAGTCTCTATTCACATTCAACAAGTTATTATCAATCAGGTATGATTGATGTTTCTATTGATCAATCAGAAGCTTAACTCTCTGAATGAGGTCCAGTGGGTTTGGGGTGTGTGAGGTCTGGGGGTGTTCAGGCTTGGCTGGTAAAACACAGTAGCAGGTGAGCTGGGACGATGTGGCAAGGTGGCCCCTGGGCTGAGTGATATCCCAGAGTGCACTGTAAATCTCTGCCTGCCGTTTTACTGCTGCACCGGGGCGGCTCGCCGCTAAATCACCGGCTATGAAGCGATGACGGGAAGAATGACTGTTTTCATAACCTCGCTCGGCTGTCAGTGATATGAACACACACACCACATACACATTCCCCTCTCTTTTCCTGGAGTAAACACACTTTCATAAAAAACAGATGAAGACAAGTAGAAAAGAATAAAGCTGCTTAATATCACAAAGTTTAAGTATAGACTATATCTTTTTTACTCCACAAATGTCTAATACATAATTTCTGTGACTAATGGTATTTTGATATGATATCATAGTAATATGATTGTTTTTTGGATATATACCATGGTCATACTGTACTTTGGTTTTTAGGACATATTCCATGCTAACGAAACTTCACATGAATATGGTAATCTTTCAGCAACATGGTAAAACTATCAAAGTACAATGGTATTACCATCTGCATCTGATACCATGACTGTACCATGGTAATCCTAAAGTCCTTTTTTGTAAGGCTATCTCTGTTCTCACACTTTAAATCTGTCAGGTGGTGCAGGAGGAGGTCTGCTGGAGAGACCGAAGATATATTTTGTACACCACCAACGGGTACATGATACCACTGTCTTTTTGTGGGAACAGGAAAAAGTAGTACCAACCTAAATTTCCTTAGAGAGCCGTACTGTGCCGTCTGTGCAAACAGCTGGTGGCTGAAAATGATTCAACAGACCTGCAGATAAATTAATCAGACTTCAGTAACTCTGACCAAAAGTCAGCATGAAACAGAAGCTGTGACTGAGATTACGAAACCACTCTGGAACAAGAAAAAACATAGGGTGGGACTTTACTTTTTGCATATTACAATGAAGGCAGAATGTGGTTAACTTAAGAGTATTTTCTTCTTAAAGGTCCCGTTTTATACCCCTTTTCACAAGATGTAAAATAAGTCTCTGATGTCCCCAGAATGTGTATGTGAAGTTTCAACTCAAAATACCCAACAGATCATTTTTTACAGCATGTTTAAATTGTCATTTTTGGGGCTCAGAAAAACACGCTGTTTTAGTGTGTGGCCTTTAAATGCAAATGAGCTGCTGCTGCCGGCACAGGGGGCGGAGCTTCATGAGCTCGCGCTCAGTCTCTCAGGACAATTTCATCTTTTGATTCGGACAATAATGCCTAGAGAGTCCGAGTGCTGTATAGAGATGGAACAGGTATAGTTTAGTAGTTTAATTACGGTTATTATAACGTATTTGTCATCTGCTTGTATGTATCCATTATTTATTAATAGCCTACAAGTCTGCTGTTTCAGACCAGGTCCGAATGATGATCGAGCATATACTGATGAGTTTAATAAAGTTTATTGTACATCACACGAAAGATGAAGTGTCAGTTTTACTTCAGAAAAACACTGTAAGAGCGGGCGGACATTAGTCAAAAAACTGTTCTATTGACGTCATTAAAGAAGGAAGTAGAGGGATGTAGTCCAAACGGGCCATTCGATGTAGGCTACTTCTGTTAAATAAAATAACTCACTTGGCATTGAACTTTGAGCTTTATAATTTTACTAGGGCTGTGCAAAAGTTAATTGTGATTAATTGCATCCAAAATAAAAGTCTGTGCTTACATAATGTATTTGTGTGTGCTGTATGTAATTATTTTGTATATATAAATACCTATGCATGCATGTATATATTTAAGAATTATTTGCGCTTAAATTCTGTATGTGTGTATATATATATATATATATATATATATATATATATATATATATATATATATACATAATCTATATTATATAAATATTTTATATATGAATAACACATTTTCTTAAATATATACATGCATGTGTGTATTTATATATACAAAATAATTATATACAGCACACACAAATATATTATGTAAACACAGACTTTTATTTTGGATGCGATTAATCGCGATTAATTTTTGCACAGCCCTAAATTTTACATATATTATTTATACTCTAACAACAACATTACACACTAACTAAAGTTTGAAACATGGGATCACGAAGAACAGGATCTTTGAAACTGCACTGAAAAAAAGTCAAAAACTCGGTTTAAAATCGCTGGTGTTTCTTACATCACAAACTAATTCGTAACCAATCATGTCAACAGGCGGCTTTAGCATATCATTAACTGATGCAAAGCAGGGGAGTCTCAAGAGAAGTCAGGTTATCCCGGTATATTTTACTTTTGATATGAAAAATCGGGTACATTTAGCAATACAGAGAGTGGGTGAATTATATTTATGATGTACATTACAATTTTATGTTATATGTTTTTCTCCACTGACATTCTAAGTTGTTCAAAACGTTTTTAAGAAAGCAGCTTTCTGACTCTGAGATGGAGAGTGGGAACATGGTTTGTATAACATAAGCAACACATTATTAGCCTTTTGATAACGTAGTCAAGCAAGGATAATCATATTAATTCTGTTATGTTACCAATGTTGTAGAGAGCGATGTATAAAATGCGAAGTAATTGTTCAACTTTGAAAGTTACCAAATGAAATATGATGATAAATAATGAAAAAAAGTTTGAAATTAAGTATGCTCAAGTGAGATTACTCAATAGTATGCAGATTGAGTAATTTCATTGGACTTGATTTAAGAATAGTCTACCCTCATGCTGAGATCACATGACCAGCTAAATACTCAACACCCCAATTATTAGACACTTTTTTTATGGTTAGGGTTAGATAATATAATATAAGATAATATAAGAATAACTGCCGACAAATATGCCTGCAAAAAGTTTACTTGGCATTGCTAAATAAAAACATTTTTTTTTCCTGTGTGAGACTGATAAGTTTATATTAATAGTTCAGGAAAATAGGCAGAGAAACACAACATAAAAGGAAAACTTCAAATCAGGGTTTACAGGTCACTGTGATTTGTGTATTATCAGTGTATTCTGACGAAATAAAAATTTCTTGCAAGCAGTATAAATAGCCAAAATGCTGAAAATAATTTATGTAGTGTACCTTTAAATAACAATTGTTAATCAGCACAACTGATATTTTTTTTTAATTTACTGCATACAGTTTAGCCCTCCCTCTGTCCCATGGTCTCTTTCTGGTCACCTGGAAATGCTCTCCTGATCCACTGTTTGCCGGAGCAGCAGGAATGACCATTATCCACCACGGATCACAAAGAAAGGCCTGCAAACTCCGGATACTGAGTGAGAGTGAGAAAAGGGGGTAGAGGAGAGAAAGGGAGAGGGTCACACTTTTCTGACATGCATTCATCCGATGGGTCGTTTCATCCCTGAAAAACAAAAACATCACAGAAGAAAAGCAAAACTGGAAACCTGCAGGAAGGAAAAAAGAAACCCAACCAGGGGGGATAGAGCAGTAATTTAACTTCAGACACACACACACACATCTATCTTTGTGAGGACATTGACACAATGCAATCTCTAGTTTCTTATCCTAAACTTACCCATGACAACTAAGTGCCTGACAAAAACCCCAAACCCTAATTATAACCTTAAAGGAGTAGTTCACTTTTAAAAAAAACATTTGCTGATAATTTACTCACCCCATGTCATCCAAGATGTCCATGTCTTTCTTTCTTCAGTCGATAAAGAAATTAAGGTTTTTGATGAAAACATTCCAGCATTTTCTCCATGTAATGGACTTCAATGGGAACCAAACGGTTCAAGGTCCAAAAGTCAGTTTCAGTGCAAACTGTTCAAAAGGCTTTAAATGATTCCAGAAGATGAATAAGGGTCTTATCAAGCGAAACGATCGCTCATTTAAAAAAATAATAACAAAGTTTAGGTTTTATAAGCTCAAATGGTCGCCTTGCTCTGTTCTGTGGTCCACGTTCGTGACTCTCCTGTTCTAACTCGTTCATGAAAATGAACAAATATTTTCCGAGTCAATTCGTTCATTTCGTTTGTTGAATGAACCAAATGACACGAAAAAAGATTGCGTTCATTTTGATGAACGAGTTCGAACAGGAGATCGTTTCAATCGTTTGGTTCCCACTGAAGTCCATTATATGGAGAAAAATGCTGGAATGTTTTCATCAAAAACCTTAATTACTTTTGACTGAAGAAAGAAAGACAAGGACATCTTGGATGACATGGGGTGATTAAATTATCAGCAAACGTTTTTTTAAAAGTGAACTACTCCTTCAACCCTGAAACCAAGTCTTGACCAAACTCAAACAGGCCTTTAAAGGGGTCTCAAACAGTGAGGACCAGCCAAAATGTTCTGACTTTAATCTATGTCCTCACTCTGCTGGTCTAAAACTCAAACTGGTCCTCACAAACATAGTTGTACAAGTGTACACACTCTCTCACTCTCTCTCTCTCTCTCTCTCTCTCTCTCTCATCTCTCTCTCTCTTCTTACACACACACAGATAAATATGGCATGAAAGCCATCATAAACTCAAGCTCTCTCTCCCCCTCTCGCTCTGAACTGTGTGATAAATGTTTAATTAGGAGACTAATTGTGTGTATAATTAACAGTCATCAATCTCATAACATCGGAGAGTAATCATCAGCTAAGGATCACACAGGGGCTGAATTTAGCATGTAAATCTCACTACAGATGTCAAAAATTTACACATCTTATACTGTCAAATATGATAGGAGAGTGGCATCCTTAAATTATACCCTAGACACGGTAGCGGCACACTAGCACGCATGTCTGCAGATGGTGAAAGGGAAAAAAGTCTGCTGATAGAGTGATGGAGGTTAGAGATTATGAGGAGATTATGTCCATGTCAAAACACAGGTCTGGATGTGTTCAATGCACTGCTTTAATGCAGACATATCTGTTTAGTTCATTGCAAGCCTCCACACACACTCACAAATATGAACACATGAACAAAGACATAGGCTACATGGTTTTACTATGATACCAGATACTCCTGAATGTCAGATAGGATCCTTCTGAATTTCCCCTCAGGGATCTATAAAACACCTCGAGATCTGTGCATCTGAGAGTGATATGTGGCCACTGCGGGTAACGCTGCTGTGTTTACAGAATTGTAGAAACGACTACTAAATGTCAACAAAGCAAATATTTTTAAAGAAATATTGTGGATTCATTTGAAAATCAGATACACAAAGAAATTGTGGATATGATAAAAATGCAGTATTTGACTTTGTTTCTGACTTTCTGTTCACCCATGTTACGTGACATTTCTCTCTCTCTCTCTATATATATATATATATATATATATATATACATACATATATATATATATATATATATATATACATATATATATATATATATATATATATAATTATTTATTTATTTATTTATATATGACTGTCTTTATCAGTAGGCAATTTATATTTAGGCTAATTCCATCCCATAATATTCATATTTACACTTATATTGACTTGTCAACTTCAGTTTAACTCTTGTATGAGGAAAAATATAGTGACAAAGTTTTTTTTACACAAAATATTCTTTAAAAATGTTTTTTTTGACACAAAAAATATATTTAATAATGTGTGGGGGGCATAAATATTAAATTAAATGAAAGCTATTATTAGCATTTTTTGCTCTGACTTTCAACTTCTATCCAAAAACATTTTAATGTGACAATTTTATGCGACATATCACAAAGTATGTTTTGAAATATTAACATTATGGGTTGTAGGGCTGTAGCGATACACTAATACTCACGATTGATACATGATATTCAGCTCACGATACGATATATAATCACGATATTCAGCCAACGATATGATTCGATATGAATCGATTCACTTCCATAATTTTCTGAAAGATTTAAAGGGGGCAGAGTGATTTTGGAGACATCTTGTGAGTGTTCAATTTACTTGGATTGAATTAATTGATTGAAAACTAAACACATCAATTACACAATATATGTCTCTGACTGGACAGAGTCTCTACAGCTTGCAAATGCTGGACAAAAAGATGTTACAAAATGTGTTCAATTTATCATTTCTTGAGTGCAAACTGTAGCTTACAAGCCTTTCAAAAGTAAATAAAGCGTTAAAAAGTGCAAATAAAATTTTGTAAAAAGATTAACCTCACATATTTCATTTTTATAAAAAGAGCCAAAAAAGATAAATTACTGACATTTACAATGCACACTAGCTTGATTATTAATACAAAATAATAGTCAGAATTTCTCGTGGCATCTGACGTTGCTAAGCAACCATGCACCGCGCTCTCCACCATAGACATATACACTAGACCTCACCTTGGGGTTCTAAGCATGCGTCAAAACCGCCGCTATCTCGGAACAGGGGTCTTGTCATAGGAAGTAGCTAGGTAACGCTGCTATCTCTGCCTTTACTTTCGAATTCATTGATGGTGGTGGACTTTTGTGCAGTGTATGATGTTCACGGATGAAATCTGAACTAGGAAGAATGTTTTTTTTTAAATTAAAATTTTTTTTTGGAATCAATGATAAATACATGTCTGACCGTTGGAACAAACCAAAAAAACAAGATAAATTGCATTCATGATGATTTATGGTGATTTTATTTCCGTTAGACCTGAGTCTACATCGACGCTGATGCATTAAAAATGGAGGGCTTCCCTGTTCCAAAATGGCGGCTTTGTTGACGCATTCGTTCCAATGAGACTGCCGTAGCCAAGGTGACGTCTGAGTGTATATGTCTATGTCTCTCACAACGACAAAAAAGTTTTAGTAGCTAATAGATTTCCACCACCAATAAACGCTTGCTGTAGCTCTGCTAAATAACAAGATTTATTTACGAAGAAGAGTAAAACACCCGTAGTGTTTGGTTGCACCGCTGTCCTTCATGCGGACCGAGATTTAAATGTTGTTATGGAAAGGGTGAAGCTGATTGGTTGGTTCTCGTCACATGACCTGCAGTACGCTTGCGGCATTCTGAAAAGTTGAGGTGTTTAATTTCGCCGCGCCTGGGAAAATGAATGCGCTTGCCCGCTACATTTGAAATAACAACCTTGAGTGCACAAAAGACACGGTATGTGAACGGCTTCTTGACGAACAAAGTTAAACACGGGGGATTTGAATGAGACTTATATATCGATACTCGCAGCTCAAAAATCGATACTATCCTGCGGGAAAATATATCGATTTTTATCGCAGAAACGATAAAATTGCTTAGCCTTAATGGGTTGTATTATTTATTTGAAAGCACACAAAAACTGAACCATAGAAACAAATGAGACATTGGTTTAAATCTTTTGTTTTTAAAATTTAAGAGTCCAAAAATGTCACGTTTCTTCTTAAGTTTTAAAGAAGAATTTATAATTAATAATTAGAATCAAACGGTCAGAATTGCCAAGATACCAAAGTCTACAATCAAAAATCAGAGATGTCAATATGAACTATGATCCAATAGTTGATTCAATAGTTGATCCGATTGAACAAATGATCCGATTTACTTTAATGAAAGTCAACAATTAACATAGTTTATTAGACAAAAAATACAAAAAGGACTTCAGAGAGATAATACTATAATTTCAGCAGGTAAGGATTTTTTTTACATTTTCAAATCACATCTACTGAACCTGTTTAACAACAACAACAACAAAAAGATTATTTCAAAGCCATTACAGTAACCTTCACTGAAAACAATACTATTTAGCACCAGAATCTGCCTCCCAAAACAGTACAGTCTTCATGTGGAACCCGTTTGAAAACATATTTCCACTTTATGAAAAGATTAAATAATATTTGTGAGGTGTTTATGGATCATGTAAACAACTACACCTTGTGATATCTCAGCCTCTTTCTCATTCTCCCCTCTCTCTCTCATGCTCCCTCACTGCCTCTGTCAGATTGACATATTGGGTTAATAAGTGCCTCTCCCTAGCCTGAGCAAACTAATTAAATATTAATCCTGAAGTGGAGGTCAGAGAAAACTAACAAACAGCCGCATGGATGCACACACGCTCAGGCATAAATACACACACATATCTGCATTATCAGAAGTTTAAGCTGTCTAATTAATTTTCTTCCCATATGGTGGAACTTGGCTGGGCTTTAAAGTGCAGTGGCATGTTCACAAACACATACACCGATAATCTCTCATACAGACACACAAACGCAAATACTCATGAGATCATACTAAAGCATGCTCAAAACAATCGAACAAACAAAGACAACCATTAAAGGGATAGGGATAGCAAAAATAAAAATGATGTCATAAATTACTTGCACTCATGTCGTTCCAAATCGTACTACTTTTGTTTATCTTCGGAACACAAATATTTCTATGAGAGCTTTCTTATAAAGTGATTAAGTCTCATAAGAAAATTTTGACTAAACCGCTCAATTCATATAGTTTAACAATCTCTTTATTAACTTTTTGAAGCGTCAAAGTGTTAGTTGCGTAGCTGTCAATGGAGGTACGAAAGCTCTCAGATTTCATCAAAACTATCTTCATGTTCTGAAGATGAACGAAAGTCATATGGGTTTGGAACGACACAAGGATAATTAATGACGGAATTTTCATTATTGGGTGCATTATCACTTTAAGGTTTGGGATCTTTAATACTTTTATTTAATTAGAATAGCAAGAAAAAGTGACGGCTTTTAAATTAAATGTTTCTTGAGCAGCAAATCAGCATGTTAGAATGATTTCTGAAGGATCATGTGACCCTGAATAATGAAGTATTGATGCTGAAAATTCAGCTTTGGCATCACAAGAATAAATTAAATTGTACAATTTATTAAAATACAAATAAATGCAGTCTTAGTGAGCATAAGAGATGATTTAATCCCAGTAAATGTAAACACATCTCTTATTTTACAAACTATGAGGGTCTTATATGTCAATTAGGGGCTGGTGCAAGCAATTAAAATGAGTGAATGAGTAACTAAGGCGGAAGAAAAGGAGAGGGTGTTGGAGGTTCAAACATCGGAAGTGCCATTCCCAGTGGACCAGGAATTATGGCATAATGATAAGTTTCCCCTCTCCCCAACCATCCGACTGGATTTATAGCTTCACTTCTTCATGTCTTCATGGATTCATATGCTCACACTTACTGTATATCATGAGCTGGGTGTTACAGAGTTTTCTCATATGGTATTATAATTATCTATTTAACAGGATCTATTATGACGGCAGTACAAAGGGGAATCGTTTTTTACAACCTGCCATCTGTGTGTGAGTGAGCAACAACTACTGGATCCTTTGCTGAAGTCTGCATAAGATGTTGTGAGAAATGAATTAGCATTTAATGCACACTCTTAAATCATACACATTAGCCAGCCATGTCAACTACAGGACGTTTCCTGCCAGCATAAGGCCACTTTGGAAGATCGTAGATTGTTTACAGGACCAAACAAACAACTTAAATTTACAGTCAATGAAAGTAAAACATGTAATAATTCAGCAGAGATGCTTTCCAAAAACCTTTCTGGAACCAGACAGATTTTTCAACCTAATGTCACATAGTTCTGTGGTTCTTTAGAAATAAAAGAGAGAAAAAAATGCTTAAAGCTACACTGTGTGATTTTTACCCCCCATCTAGCGGTGAAAAGGTATATATTAGTTTCTGTTCTCTCAATTCCGATTTCGTTTTACCTCTTACGGTGGCCAATGTAGTCCAAGATTAACACGGCTTCCACTCGTCCATGAGTGTTAACTCAAACGCGAAAGGCGAAGCTTGAATTAACGGGTATGTCCCTCTTTGGCTAATGTACTTTCAAGATGGAGGGGCAACATGGCGACCGACATTAGAACCCTTTACCCGTATGTATTTTCAATGGCATATTATACACTCACTAGAATACTTTATTACTTGAAAGAAGTAAATATACATTAATGAGCACATATATTTTTGAAAGAACTAAGTGTTTTAGGTTAAGATAAACAAAGAGTTTTAAACAGAATAAACAGTGTAACTTTAAAGGTAAATGATGATAGAATTGTGCATTTGATATCCCCCACAACAAACCCAAGTTATTGATGGATTTACGTTATGTAAATGACAGGCAAGTAGCCTCAAAAATTTTCACGTGCCATGGAAATAGTAATGTTCTACAATTAGTTACGTTAACAAAATAATTTAACCAGGGACTCAATATTTTAAAGTTAATGTGTAGCAAATCACGATTGATTTTCCCAAAGAACAGTTACTTTAATTTTTAAATGAAAAATGTTTCCTCTCATTTGTAAAATATGGTATAGTAGCCTAGCAGTTCTTAATTATGCATCTGTAATTCTCACAGAAGATTTCTCTTAAGTTTATTTTAGGTTCCAAATAATGGCTTAAAATACACTCATAGACACATTCTCACTCTCTCTCTCACACACACATACACAATGTGTAGCAGTTATTTTTTCTATTAAATGACTTTGCCTTTGCTTTACTGGGTTACCAATTAAATATTTTTTTACTGTCTTTTCCCTTATTTTTTGACACATAAGAACAATCCCTAAATTGAAATTAGATAGATGTCTGATCTGAACTGATTTCCCTTAGAAAATTATTACAATAAATATGAAATTGTACTGTTAAGTCATGAACATATTTTAAAAGCCTTCCTGATTTAGATTATATACATGTCATTTACTATAGTAATTAACACTGAGACACTAATTTGTGCAAGAAGCACTAATAACTTGTTTAAGACTTGAAGCTTAAACTCGTAGGACTTGCAACTTGACTTCGAGACTTGAATGCAAAGACTCAAGACTTACTTGTGATTTGCAAAACAATAACTTGGTCTCACCTCTGGTAATGACACTGGTAATTTCTAGAACAAAGACAAATCTCATAAGCCTAGAGAAGTCATTACAACTCGTGTGATATTTAGAAGGAAAATATTGATTAATATCTTGATTATAATCACTCATTACCTATACATTGAAGCAGCAGTGAATTCCAAAATCCACCCCTGCAATGTTTTTTCTCACAGACTTTTGACCTCGATGGACTAAACAGATGAAATTAAACAGAGAATTTGAAGTAAAATAAGGCGGAGCCTCAGATCAACAAGCCATTTCAAACTTCCACAATTTGGCTAGCCTGGCTAACGCCAGACCACATATCATTGAGAATGTTAATGTTCATTTTCTTATATTTGAAGCGTGGTTTACGAATGCCCAAAGCCGTATTATTGGGTGCTACGAATGTCTATCAAATGCGCCTGTACGTAACTCAGTAGCCAATCGAGTATGCACAGTCTCATAACACAGTCTCATCCCAAGACATCAACTAACTGACGCTTTTGACCATACGTCAACATCCGACGTTTTCAGGGGACCCTTTAACGTCAGTTAGATGACGATCCTGGGGCGTCATCCAACTGACGCTTTACCTTTAACGTCAGTTAGATGACGCGGGTAGGTTTAGGTCTGTACGTCATACGTCAACATCCGACGTTTTAGGGTTACCTTTTAACGTCAGTTAAATGACGAATCCTGGGGCGTCAGTCCAACTGACGCTTCACCTTTAACATCAGTTAGATGACGCGGGTAGGTTTAGGTCTGGGGTAGGGTTAGGATTAGATCAGCGACCTTGGCAGGACAGGTCCTTCCAAGTCATTTCCTTCAGAGGCTAGACGAGGCTCCTCTTTAGCATTTGGAGAACAGACATTAATCAGACTAGCAAGTGCCTGTCAGTGCTTCATTACATGAGTAAAATGTCCGCTTTCAGCGCTGCAAAAATGGTAGTGCTACTGGTTTGGTTGCTGTACCAGCACTGTTTAAACACACTTGACAGTCCTTATTTTGTCTTGTCAGCTATCATAGGTGGAGATAAATTAATAAAAGTAATGTAGTTGCCAAGATTAACACGGCTTCCACTCGTCCATGAGTGTTAACTCAAAACGCGAAAGGCGAAGCTTGAATTAACGGGTATGTCCCTCTTTGGCTAATGTACTTTCAAGATGGAGGGGCAACATGGCGACCGACATTAGAACCCTTTACCCGTATGTATTTTCAATGGCATATTATACACTCACTAGAATACTTTATTACTTGAAAGAAGTAAATATACATTAATGAGCACATATATTTTTGAAAGAACTAAGTGTTTTAGGTAAGAATAAACAAAGAGTTTTAAACAGAATAAACAGTGTAACTTTAAAGGTAAATGATGATAGAATTGTGCATTTGATATCCCCCACAACAAACCCAAGTTATTGATGGATTTACGTTATGTAAATGACAGGCAAGTAGCCTCAAAAATTTTCACGTGCCATGGAAATAGTAATGTTCTACAATTAGTCGCGTTAACAAAATAATTTAACCAGGGACTCAAATATTTTAAAGCTAATGCGTAGCAAATCACGATTGATTTTCCCAAAAGAACAGTTACTTTAATTTTTAAATGAAAAATGTTTCCTCTCATTTGTAAAATATGGTATAGTAGCCTAGCAGTTCTTAATTATGCATCTGTAATTCTCACAGAAGATTTCTCTTAAGTTTATTTCAGGTTCCAAATAATGGCTTAAAATACACTCATAGACACATTCTCGCTCTCTCTCTCACACACACATACACAATGTGTAGCAGTTATTTTTTCTATTAAATGACTTTGCCTTTGCTTTACTGGGTTACCAATTAAATATTTTTTTACTGTCTTTTCCCTAATTTTTTGACACATAAGAACAATCCCTAAATTGAAATTAGATAGATGTCTGATCTGAACTGATTTCCCTTAGAAAATTATTACAATAAATATGAAAGTAATGTAGTCTGGGCATAGGTGGAGATAAATTAATAAAAGTAAGGGATAATGTATAGTGAGACAGTTGTTATAACGAATGGAGGGGTCTTGAATCAGCCTGAAGGGGGGTTGTATTCGTGGTAACTGCCTCGCTATACATTTTCCCACTTATAACATGGCTACATACCAAATAAATCAATAATTTGACACAAAATATTGATTTAAAAAGGATTTTAAAATGATTATATTACCGGAGTGAACAACTGCGTCCATAGCAACATGATCTAGCCGTTAAAACAGATCATGGTCAAACAAATGAAATGGTCAAATGTGTAATCAACAAAAAAGACTAACATTATGTGAAGTAAAAATTTCACCAGTGAATCACCAGTAAAAGGGAACAGCTTTAAATCCCCCACTGCAAATCAGTTGAGCCGATATGTTTGATGTCAAATATTAGACTGTATCAAAAGGTAACTTTGCGTCCGCTGCCATGGTTAATATGGCGCTTTTCCACTAAACAGTACCAGCTCGACTCGACTCGACTCGACTCGCCTTTGTTTGGTTTTCTACTGTGTAAAAGTTGTACCTGTTCCTGCTTTCGAGTACTTTTTTTGTACCACCTCCGGCGAGGTTCTAAGGCGGTACTAAAAATGTCACTTGAAAACAATGCTGACTGCTGATTGGTCAGAGATCGTCACCATTCACTGCGTCATCATTACACGCACCAGATGGAATATCCAGAATAACCCCGCCATTTTTAAATAGTTTGGCCAGAGTTAGTTTCTAAACTTACTACTATTATTATGGCAACTCGGAAAGAAAACACCGTAGTCAAACGAGGAGGTGCAGACTTTCCTTGTTTGGATGCCGAATGAGGATCCTGAGAGATTGATGGGGCAACGAGGAATGAAAGGCATCGCTATGAAGACCGGGTACTATTTGTGGCGGTACTGCTGCAATGGAAAACAGAACGGAAAGCGAGCCGAGCTGAAGCCGAGTGGAGGAAGCCAAGTCGAGTCGAGCTGGTGCTAGTAATGGAAAAGCACCAATAGATAAACAAACTGCTTGAGCGTCGCATATACGTCGTCATCGTCTTGCTGCTCCCTCCCCGTTCTGTGATTGGTTCCCTATCACGGGAAAATTTGGTTCTTGGTGTGCAGGCTGTCTGTAAGCGTGAATAAAATCGCGCTGCGGCAAGGCAGAATGGGGAAACCCAGGCTACAATTTGGCCTGATTTTGTCTCCAAATGACATAACATCAGTTTTTTCTTCGATTCTGCTTGAAATATATAGTATCAGGTCTCGACGCCACCTCGTCTAATGAAACTGCATATATTTTCCAGACTATCACCAACAGCGGAATACATTTTTAATTATGGTCACAATTTTTGTGACCATTTTAGTGGCAGTGTGGGGCCATGCACAAACCATTAATGTAATATCAATAACTTTATTAATATCCAAAGAACCATACATCCATGATGTCAAAAGCCCCCAATGAAGAGGTTTCCAGGCTGAACTTAGACTGCTTTTAAAAAGTTCAACTGAAAATGTCACTTTCTCACTTGCTTTATGCAGTGTCTCTCTGTCTCTTCCGGATTTCACCTAATGTACTAATTGAACCTCTGTGAATGTGTTCAGTTTCATTCTCCTTCCATGCATTCTCGCACCGTCTTACCCACACTCTCTTCTTCTTCGCACTTGATAAGGCTCATGGGAACCTTTTCTTTTAAAACAAGAGAGAGCAACTATTTATATGACCTATGAACTTTGACAGAGAGCGCTGGACCCTTTACACTCTTAACAAGATTAGCAGAGGTGTCACGTCTGAGTTTATGTTGTGCATTACATGGACAGAAGCAGTGAGGAAATAAAGACTCACACTCAGGCTATCGCTCTCTCTTAGTCTATATAAATGTTTCATGTCTGGCAAATGAGCTTCTAAGACCATCTTCTCAGCGATAACTCTAACTAATGTAACCATGTTCAAGTAATCTGGGCAAATATGAGTACAGTGCATCAGAGAAGGTGACAATTAAATCACACAGACACTTTCAACATTTGCACACTGGAACCCACCGTTAATGAAAATCAATACCATATGTACCATTAATACGGAATTTGAAAAGAAATATAGGCAATGAGGTTGTTGTCTAATTCCCACGTGCACAAAAACCATTGTGGCTTTAAAAAAAAACCCATTATGGCTCCCTTACGCTATATAGTTGTTGCCGAGAAGACGAGCTAACTCCTACGGTGAGCGTTGACAGATACATTTTTCAAACTGCTGCCATTGAAAAAAAAACACCCTCTCAAATAATTAAAACCAATTCATGTCAATTAGTTCCACATGGAATGCAAATTAAAAGAGCATAATTAATCAGAGCTCTTCGTTAAAGGGAGGGAGGAGTAATTAGCAGGGTTTAATTCCGTCATTTTAATTGCGTTTATTTAATTGAAATTTCGTACACTTGTCTCACGTTCTGAGATGGCATTATCTCAGCGAGGTGAGGATTGCGCTCGCAGCATGTGTGATTGCGTCTTTAGGTGAGGTATTCATTTGGACTGGTGATTTAGTTTGATGATATCTTAATAATACATATTACAATCAATGTCAATGTGAAATCAGGTAGAACAGCTCCTCAAAAGCCTTTTCTCAGATATACTGGTTTCCATGTTCGTCGTACAGTACAGATCTAATTAAAAATTTGAACATGAACCTACATAAAGTGAATGATAATTGAGAACCATGCATGCATACTGTACATATATTTTTAGCTCTAAACACTCCTGCAGTCTCTTGCGATAGCTATTGCACAGCTGGTTCTTTGAGCATGGGTAATGATGCCATGAAGGTCTTAATGAAGGTAAAAGCTGTAAGATGTCCTGAATGATGATGATGATGATAATGTGCAGACACGAAAATTAAGAGTGATATTATCACCAAATCCTGATATCCTGTATTCCATCTAATCAGACCTTACAAAACAGTAAAATGATGATGGATTTACTTGGAAAAAGCTAGGCAACTTTTTTCACTCAGAAAATGCTAGTAAATTTACAAAGATTTGCCAAGTAAAAACCTACACATATTTATCAGTAGCTTTAATTAGAAATCTTAAATTTAGAAAAGAAAGTTATTTAAGAAAGTTAAATTTACTTGGAATATGGGATTAAGGACACTTTACAGAAAATTAGTAATTTTAACTTTAACTTGAATTTTATTAGTCATTTATAGTATGTGCTTTACTTAGATCATCTAGGTAATTTAAATTACATCATGTCAGATGTTAAACATCAAAGACCTCAATAACTGGTAGACAATACACAATAGCGGTAACATTTGATGGGTCGTTTTTGTGCTTAAATGTGTAATTTTGAGCAAAAAATTCACTCGAAGTGTCACAAAATGGCAAGTTACTAATACTGACAACAAAAATCAATGATAAAACAGTGTAAATACAGCTGGAAAACAGTGAAAAATGAAGCTAATTAATTATTCAAGGTCCAGTGCATGATGGGAACCCCAATATCGGATTTGTTTTACTTAATTTTATTGAGTTGATATTTGCACTTTAATTTCTACTCGCTTGAATTAAGTACTGATATGGAATTTACTTAGTTTTTTTTATTCTTGCCTGAACTAACTTTTTCATGTAAATTACATTGTTTTTTTCCAGTAGTATTTACTGCACCAAAGTTTTTTTTTTTGTAGTGCCTAGTTGTTTATGATTTACTATTTTATGTTAGGGTAATTATGGCATTCCGAGGTTTAGAGAATACCACTGGTATTACTTCTGGACATTGCCCAAAAAACAGTATAGTACTTCTTTGTAACGACTAAGGTTGAATTTACTGTTTAAATACCATGCTCACATACATTGTAAAAAACAATAAGAAAAATTGAAGTTTTTCACTGATATTTTTTGAGTAAATTTCACACATATAATAAGTAAACTATACTTAACTAAGTTAATGACAGTAACATAAGAAATTAAGTAATTTGTTTAGCTAATTAAAGATTAAGTAATATCTATTCTCTTTAATTGAATTTTTCTAAGTGCAACATGTCACTTTAACATTTTATGAGTATATCATATACGTTTAAAGTGTGGTCTAATTCAAAGTTATATTGTTTAACTAATCAATACTTGCAGTTTGTCTCTACACATCTTCATTTTTGATATAGAATGTGTGAACGCAGACCTCAATACTTGGTAGACAATACACAATGACGGTAACATTTGATAGATCATTTAAATGTGTCATTTTAAGTAAAAAATGAACTCCAAATGTCACAAAATGGCAAATTACTAATCATAACAACAAAAGTAATGATAAAATAGTGTAAATACAGCAATAAATACATTAATTATTCAAGGCCCAGTGCATGATGGGAACACCAGTATCAGAAAAGTTGAGTAATTTTCCTTAATTTTATAATGTTAATATTTACGCTTTCATTTCCACACGATTGAATTGAGTTCTACTATAGAATTTACTTATTTTTTTAAATTCTTGCCTGAACTAACTTTTTCATGTAAATTATATATATATATATATATATATATATATATATATATATATATATATATATATATATATATATATATATATATATTTTTGTATTTACTTCACCACAAAATCATTTATATTAGTGTACAGTTACATGGTTAGTCCAATGAACTTCAAAGGTACTTCAAAGGCTTCAAAGGAACTTCATGGTATAACATGGCAACAAAATGTATATATACTACCATGGTTTTCTGTACATGGTATTATTATGGTACTTTGAGAATATACCATGGTAGTATGTGAATTTCATTATAGGCTATACTTAAAAAGTACCATAGTATTACAACCTGATACCATCACTGTCTCATGATGCTTGTAAGGCTATTATGGTATTATGGATATTATGGTATTTCCTAGAATAGCATGAAACTATCATGAAAAATGTCTAAAACGTTGTAAAAGTCACACATTTTCAGTAAGTTTCACAACTAAGTACAAAGAAATGTGATAGATTGAATTAAATGTGAATGTAAATGTAATTTTTTTTTAAGTAGACAGACTGAAAGTGTATAACACACGCCCATCATATTTGTTTTATAAACTCATATTTGTCTATAAACTCTCCCTCCAGGACAAAAAAAATCAAAGGACAAATCCAGATGTTAGATCTTCATGTACACACATACAGACAAATGCCTTGGTGACCGGATATTTTTCATGACTTTTTGACTCCTCACCCTGTGATGCCATTGAAAGGTCAAAGGGTCAGATCTCTGGACGGAAGCGACCCGGGTGGGAATGAAGACTGCAGCAGTCTCTCATCCGTCAACCGTGCACGCATGCACACAAACTCACACAACCGCAAAGACCTGAAGCTGTAACCCCCTCAGCTTAAAGCACTAATTGTTTTTGGACAGGGTAACATGAGCGAGGGATGAACCTGAGAGACGGATCAGTCGGAAGAGGAAAAGAGGAGGACGGGACCACGGGGCCAGAGATGTCAAATAAATTATACCTCCACTGGATAATACATTTTCACCTATGCGGAAGAGTGAGAGAGAGAGAGCAAAAAGCAGAAAGATACTTCAGGTGGTCCTCTGAAAACTCAAAGCCTCTTTTGTCATGCATGAAACTAAGAAAAACATGAAATAAACACATGCTCAAGACCTTTCCTTCAAACAAACACAGCCTTGATCATTTTCATCATCAAACAAAATAATAGGGCAAGTTTTATTTGTTAAATTTAAGTAAATTAGTTAACATGAACTATTTATTATTCATGGAATAGTTCACTTTCAAAAAAACTTTTGCTGATAATTTACTCACACCCATGTCATCCAAGAATGTTGATGAAAACATTCCAGGATTTTCTCCATATAATGGACTTCAATGGAAACCAAACGGTTCAAGGTCCAAATGAGAGTTTCAGTGCAGCTTCAAAGAGCTTTAAACGACACCAGACGATGAATAAAGGTCTTATCAAGTACCCTTCGAGTCATGACTCGACAAAAGATTTGTTCATTTTGATGAACAGGAGAGTCACGAATGCTCATTACAGAACAGAGCAAGGTGACCATTTGAGCTTTTAAAACTTAAACTTTTTTTTTTTTAAATGACTGATCATTTCACTAGATAAGACCCTTATTCATCGCCTGGTGTCTTTAAAGCCCTGTGAAGCTGCACTGAAACTCTCATTTGGACCTTGAACCGTTTGGTTCCCATTGAAGTCCATTATATGGAGAAAAATCCTAAAATGTTTTCATCAAAAACCTTAATTTATTTTCGACTGAAAGACATGGACATCTTAGATAACATGGGGGTGAGTAAATTATCAGCAAAAGTTTTTCTAAAAGTGAACTACTCCTTTAAGTTTGACATTTAATAGTCCAATTCAATTTTAAAATCAAAAGACAATGGATTTTTAAGGGAAAATAATGTGACATTGGTATGCTAGTTAATTAATTAACTAACAATAACGAGTATACTTTTTTTACAGTGTTTAGTAATCTTTGTTAACATTAGTTAAAAAAATGCAACTGCTCATTGCTTATGTTGGCTCAAATCCATAAAATAATGTTAACATATACTACTTTTTATCTTTATAATGTATTAGTAAATGTTTAATCTAAGATTAATAAATGTTAGTTCATGATAATTAATGTTAACTGATGGAATCTTATTGTAAAGTGTTACCGAAAAAAAAATATATATATATACACTCACCGGCCACTTTATTAGGTACACCTGTCCAACTGCTCGTTAACACTTAATTTCTAAGCAGCCAATCACATGGCGGCAACTCAGTGCATTTAGGCATGTTGACATGGTCAAGACAATCTCCTGCAGTTCAAACCGAGCATCAGTATGGGGAAGAAAGGTGATTTGAGTGACTTTGAACGTGGCATGATTGTTGGTGCCAGAAGGGCTGGTCTGAGTATTTCAGAAACTGCTAATCTACTGGGATTTTCACACACAACCATCTCTAGGGTTTACAGAGAATGGTCCGAAAAAGAAAAAACATCCAGTGAGCGGCAGTTCTGTGGGTGGAAATGCCTTGTTGATGCCAGAGGTCAGAGGAGAATGGCCAGACTGGTTCGAGCTGATAGAAGGGCAACAGTGACTCAAATAACCACCCGTTACAACCAAGGTGGGCAGAAGAGCATCTCTGAACGCACAGTACGTCGAACTTTGAGGCAGATGGGCTACAGCAGCAGAAGACCACACCGGGTGCCACTCCTTTCAGCTAAGAACAGGAAACTGAGGCTACAATTTGCACAAGCTCATCGAAATTGGACAATAGAAGATTGGAAAAACGTTGCCTGGTCTGATGAGTCTCGATTTCTGCTGCGACATTCGGATGGTAGGGTCAGAATTTGGCGTCTACAACATGAAAGCATGGATCCATCCTGCCTTGTATCAACGGTTCAGGCTGCTGGTGGTGGTGTCATGGTGTGGGGAATATTTTCTTGGCACTCTTTGGGCCCCTTGGTACCAATTGAGCATCGTTGCAACGCCACAGCCTACCTGAGTATTGTTGCTGACCATGTCCATCCCTTTATGACCACAATGTACCCAACTTCTGATGGCTACTTTCAGCAGGATAATGCGCCATGTCATAAAGCTGGAATCATCTCAGACTGGTTTCTTGAACATGACAATGAGTTCGCTGTACTCAAATGGCCTCCACAGTCACCAGATCTCAATCCAATAGAGCATCTTTGGGATGTGGTGGAACGGGAGATTCGCATCATGGATGTGCAGCCGACAAATCTGCGGCAACTGTGTGATGCCATCATGTCAATATGGACCAAACTCCCTGAGGAATGCTTCCAGCACCTTGTTGAATCTATGCCACGAAGAATTGAGGCAGTTCTGAAGGCAAAAGGGGGTCCAACCCGTTACTAGCATGGGGTACCTAATAAAGTGGCCAGTGAGTATATAATAATAATAATAATTATAATAATAAAACAAATTTATAAAAAATTCATAAAAGATATAGTATTGGTCTTTGTTAGCTTGTTAGCCACATTGATGTTAACAGATGAGACATTATTGTAAAAACTTACCAGAATAGTTTTGAAAACCTGTGCAGACTTTTTCATTTGTGGAACACAAAAGTAGTTTAAAGACAGCATGAAAATTCTTGAAAATACCACTTTTGTGTTACACTGACAGATAAAAGTCAAATGGGTTTGGAAAAACATAAGGGTGAGTGAGTGATGCGAGAATTTTCATTTTTGGGTGAACTATCCTTTTAACTGGGGTTCTAGTTGAACACTCTTTCACCAAGGTAAATGAGCCTAATTGAATGCTTTACACCATTAAAACTGCCCCAGCAGAGAGGATGCCAACCTGTGTGAGTGTGTTCCTACTGTAATGGCTTTTCAGTGTGTATATGAATGCAAACAACCCTCTTTTAAAAGCTCCCCCTCCCCAGAAAACATCCATTAAGACATTTCATTTCGCAGCCACAGAACGAAGAGACTCCAATAAGTAACATATTAGACCACTTTAGCTGCATGGTCAACCCTGTTATGATGCAGAGAGTGGATTTCTTTGGATGTACGCACAGGTTAAAGAATCATTTATATGCATAAAACTTCAACCCCTGCCTCTAAATAACGCTCTGGTTTAATTAGATTTAAAGGTCAGCGTGTGCTGTTTGGGAAGAGCATGTTATATTATCATAAAACCCTTGGAAGAGTGTCAACACATTCAGATTTGACAGCCCTTATGTTTAATTCAATTGAAAAAAAGTGTGCATTAGTGCAAGGAAACCTTTCAACACATTTTTGCATGGTTTTGTCAGGTAGCCTAAAAATGCTCTAAATTAAGTTAAGTCATTTTTTTAATAATATTGTTTCAACAAGAGTACATTAGGTTCGAATCAGGTAAAAATATAGAAAAACATTTTTTGTTTTAGCATTTCTTGACATTTTTAAGTTCAAAAGAACAGCATTTATTTCAAATAGAAATCGTTTGTAATAATGGCATGCAATATTCCTGTCTGTAACCTTTAATATTGCTTGAATGAATCAAATCAAAAGTAGCCTAATTTTTCAAAACTTACAGTATAGTTCACTGTATCTATTTGGTTCACACGAAAAGTTGTCTTAATCATTTGCTATGTAAATGTATGGGAGAAATGGAGAAAACAGTTTCTAAGCAGGGTGTTTAGGGGGTCAGGAGGTGTTTGAAGGGTGACAGCTTGTGCTTTGATCATTAGAGGAAGAGGAAGGGACAATTCTTCATGGATTACACGATCAAACGCAGTGAAATGCACACACAAACAAAAAGAAAAAAAATTGTACTTACAGACACACACACACAGAGCGACCGGAGATTTGCGAGTTCCACTCGACTGATAGTCTGACAGCTCTGACTAATCAATCACTCTCTCTTTTCCTCCATTCACTGAATAAACAAAGGGAAAAAAACATGAGTGGAGCTCTCCTTCATTTTCTCAACTTTAGCACTTTTTTTGCAAGCACACACACATGAAAAAAATGCAGAAACACTTAGCCTAGAGCTTTAATGTACACTGTAAAAATGAATATGCTTTATAATCAATATAATTGTGGCAACAGATTACAAGCAATATTGTTAATTAAATGCAACAAATTAGAATTGAGTAATAATTAATCAAATCATTCCTTAAAAGTTAACCATTTAAAATTAGTTAAGTTTACACCAAAAAATATTAACAAAAATATCTCACAAACAAACAGACGTCAAAGATTAATTAAGAACTCTTTATTTTAAATTGCCAACATTGAAGACAAAAAAAATGATGTTAACAAGCAGAATCACTGAAGGAGAAAACCGTAATTTTAAAACAAACCTAAAACAAACACCGAGCACCATAATGGTGACTTCAATTTATGTTGTTTTTTTTTGGGTTGTTGTAAGTTTTACTCATTTTAAATGGTTAACTTTTAAGGAATTAATTTGATAATTATTACTCAATTGTAATTTAGTTAAATTTAATTAATAATATTGCTTTTAATCTGTTGCCACAATTTTTTTTGATTAGATAAAGCATATCCTTTTTGCGGTGTAATACTATTATAGGGTGTTTTTTTATATATATTACCACAACTCAACAGATATGAGCTCACTATTAATTTAAACTGCATTTAAATTCTTCTAATTGGTGATGTTTAATCAGTTTATATACTGTAGAAGCTTGATTCTGCCACAGAATAATACAAATTAAAAATCTAGTTGTGACTTTATCTCACAATTCTGACTTTTTTTTAAGAATTGTGCAATAAAAATTCAGAATTGCGAGAAAAAAAATCAGAATTGTGTTTATCTCTCACAATTCAGACTTTATAATTCACAATTGCAAGTTTATATCTTAATTCTGATGATTGTGGGTTGTCTGAAGACGATAAAAGAGAAAAAAGATGGAATTGTGGGATTTAAAAAAAAAGAAAAAACCTTGCAAATGATTTTTATATTATCATACAACCCTTGGAAAAGTGTCCACATATTCAGATTTGACAGCCCTTCTGTTTAATTCAATTGAAAAAAAAAGTGCATTAGTGCAAGTAAACGTTTCAACATATGTTTGCATGGTGTTGTCTGGTAGCCTAAAATGTACTTTATTTGCAACATCTAAATTAGGTAGTTTTGTTCAAGACATTTTCGTTATTGTTTCAACAAGAGTAATTCAGAAATGTAGGATGTGCAATAATACTGTACCAGGTGAGGAGTGCAACTGTAATGAGCAGCTTAAATGATAAATCTAATGGAAATTTGGTTTGGTGCTCATGCAATAATTTCAAGCTCACAAACAGTAAATACAAATGCACACGCATCATTTCATCCAGTGAAATCAGATTTGATGTCCAACATAATCAGATGCATTAGCATAAATTGCTTGTTTGGTTGTAAATATGTTTCAATGAGTGTGTGTGTTTCTCACTAAAGCTTTCAGTGTGTTTTTCTCATTGTGGGCTGTAAACTCTCTCTACAGGAGTCTAACAACATGCACACACACACACCTTGTTCTTTTGAAACCTGCAGTAATTGACCTGAGTCATTTTGATCATGGACTGCACTAGCGTCTGGTAAAACCATTGATTTGGCTAATGAGGTCAACTCGGGTTCACACACAACTGTTGCTTACTTAAGGCACATTATTGTCAGCAGACACCATTACGTTTGCCCACAAGTGGCTGCTGGCAGACATATATGTAAATCTAAATACTTGACAGTTCTAATAGTAATTCCATAAAAAAAATAATAATTAAAATGTGCAGTTGATGGCTTAGGAGCTATTTCTACACAATCTTAAGTCTAAAATAAATAAATAAATAAATAAATGCACATATTAGATTGTTATTTACATGTTACATCAATTACATCAGTCTTTACTGGAAATGGTTGTATCACATATGACTAACTGTCCAATGCTGCCCTTTACCTCACACTGATATATTACTTACATTCAAGGTGTAATTTAATATCATCCATTACTAAACTGGCACTGAGACCCTTCCCTATTAAAGTTTTATCAACTCTCATATCATGAGAGGAACCAATATTAGTTTTTTATGATTTGATTTCCCTGGTTTTCTAAATCTGTGCGTCTCACTAATCAATCTGCCAGTGGCAAACAGAAAAATAATTCTTCATTTACCTTTGCTTATCCCTTTTTGTTTAATAACACGGGTGAACTGTACATTTTTATCCGTCTACTTAACCACAGGCTACAATTGACTGTTTCTAGCATTCTTTCTTTAAAATTGCTTAAAATCAAAGAAAACATGAAGGAAGAATTTAATTAAGCAATCGACTTAGTCTATATTGCTTGTGTTCAATTAACATTAATTGGTTCATTCACAATGTCGGTCAATTAGTGTAATATAAAGATAGGGTGATGAAACGTAGATTCAGTGTAAAAATGTTGTCAGGTCATCTAAAAAGTTCATGTTGTAAAATCTAAATTGGCAGATTTTATGCAAGTGAAAAAAATATTTCATATTAAAGGGGTCATGAACTGTCTTTTTAAATTTTATTATATCGTTGTCTGAGGTCAACTTATGACGTTCTCTTGGGTTTTGCATTCAAAAACATCAAAATGAATAAGTAATAGGCTATTTTGTTCTCTAGTTTTGAGCCTAGCTGAAAAACGCTCGGTTTTATGGGCGTCTCGCATTGATGACTTGGAAGTAAACGCCCACTGCTGTGAGTGGATAACAGTTTTGCATATTATAATGAGTTTCAACTCACCCGTCGGTGCACTTAGAGGAAATTGTTTTGAAACCGTCCAATGTTGTAAAATGGCAACCGGAATGATTCAACCCAAAGTCTGTGTGTTGCACAATTCCTGTCAGATCCAAAATAGACGGCACAGCAGCGTTGTTTACTCTTAATCGATCTGCAAATCCAGTCTTGTTTACAAAACAATCCTCAGTGAAATAAAGCAAAAAGACGGACAATGTTTTACCTCATCAGCTGGAACGTCATTAAAAATAAAGTTTGTCACAATATTCTGTATTGCTCGGTAGCTCGATCCAGTTTGTCATCACGAAATAGGCCTGTTATTTAGCTATGCGTATAATGCGTGAACCGGTGGGCGGGGCTTAACCGGCCGTGTTGAAGCAGGTGTTGATCATCTTCTGCGGGGGTGGTGTTTTATCCTCTATGATGTCATAGTTCCCCACTTTGAAAAACGAGTCGTTTGCTGAGCCTGGTGTCAATAAAAGCTTTATTGGACGAACAAGGACGTTTTCAGTTCTGAAACTTACAGGATATTCGCATAGTATGATGACCTCTTAGATGTCAAAAGCTTGATTTCTCAGTTCATCACCCCTTTAAGTTACATGAAATGATTATAGCTACATTTCAGGAAATGAAAAAAGGAATGGTCGCATTTGAGGCAATAAGTGCATCGCATTATGTTTTCATAAATTTACACATTATAAAGTTTACTGCTGTGGGCATTTGGCTAAAATCCCATGTTATTAAAGATGAAGTGCTATGCACCCACTATTTGAGACAACATTGGCTATGACTTGACAAGACACTCTTCTCTACTGCTCAAATACATATCACATTAGCTTTTATAGTATTTCTTGACTAAAAAACACTCTACTTAATCAAACATTTAGTTCTTTATTTACCTTTGTAATGCAAACAAGCAGAGGCGTCGTCTATCATTCATGATACACAGTAAAAAGAGATCAGTTGACTTAACTTTAAAAAGTGAGGAAACCCGTTGCCTTGTAATAAACTTCATGTGTAATTGAAAAAATTAAGCTATGTGAATGTTCCACATAATTTAATTTTTTTCAATTACACGAAGTTTATTTACTTATTTGTAAGGCAATGGGTTTCCTCACTTTTTTTAAAGTTAAGTCAACTGATCAAGGTGGAGTTATATGAGGTTTGACTGACAGTTTGAGGATCCAATGGAGCTGCAAGGTTTAGTCACAAGCTCTTTTTAATACTTTTCATTGGTTAGATATATTACAAAAAAAAATAAAAATAAAATAAAACTAACGAAAAATGGAGATTATCACCACGCAACAGTGGTGATATTTACACAGAGGTATGGAGCTTTTCTAACAGATGGGCTTTTAACACGTTGTTATATTGTAATTTGTCATGCAAATATAAACAATATATTACTTAAAATGTCAGGGTTGTTCATAAAATATGTATAATTTACAAAATAAATAAATGTAATAAAATGCAACACATTAACAGTATGATCTATAAATAATGTAAATTGTAAAATGTAAGAATGAATTAATTGGAATTGCAAGATAAAAAAGATTGAAAAAAACAGGGATTCAATCAAACGTAAGTAAATCATTTAAAAGCATTCAGAAATCAGTGGACAATGACACTATAATTTCCTCCATCCTCCCTCCGTAGTCTACTCTCTCCAGTCATGTTAAAGCGGTGATTAGGTGTTAACTTATCCCCACTGCCCAGGGTGCGACCTGCACCCCCCTCCTTCCCTCACCGAAAAAGAAAACCCCGAATACAGTATTTTTATGCTTTTCTTCATGAAATCATTAGTGCTTGTCATTTTTATTGAATTCCTTCTGATTGTTGATGCTGCCTAACCGTACCAATTGTAAAACGTCTCATTATTTTAATGTAAAACACATCATAAATCCTGAAGACAAAGGTGATAACAGGACCAGAGGATGAGAGAACAGACATTTATTTCAATAATTTGTGTCGCTCTAATAAATGGATTGGTTGTGCTTCTATAACTCGAAACACAAATGAGGTTGGCTTCCTGGGGACCACTGGAGATCAGGTGTATTTAACCCCCTGTGCCTCTCCCTTTCTGGCCCACTCTCCTTGCATGCTCTCATTAAAATCAGGGTGTTTCTAAGGAAATCCCCTAAAAGCAATAACTGGCTATTATATTTTTGTCTATTATATTGATTCTGATAACAACAACGACACAACCCCACCCTCATCTTTTTCTTGGCATCCTTCGGACCATCCCCCTTGAGAAACCTCCTTTCTTTCTTTTCCTCCCCCTCGCCTCCACCACTTCTCCTTCATTTCAGTAAAATAGATTTTTCAATTATGCGTAGAGTGGAGAGGAAACGTCTCACATCTCAGGGCTTGACCCCATTTGGATGCCGAGTTTTTCTTGGGCAAATTGACACACTTAACTCCTTTTCTTGCCATAATCGGCCCAGATGAAGGCCTCTCGTCATAAAAGCAGACGTCTTGTGCTCAGGCAATCAATGAGCCAACAAATACTGTAATTGAACATGAACGCATTACACTCGCTCGTGTTTAAATGCAGTTTGCAGTACTTTACTGTAGATTTACCGCAAATCACTTCTAAATCAGATTTCGCCATCTCTACTGGGTTTCCTTCACTAAGAAAGGACTGAAAATCTTTCATATCCATTAATTTGAAATGGCGGATGAATTAGTTATACAATTTATGTATAAAGTCTTAAGAATAAAACTGATTTTTACATTTTATAAAGGAATTGAGGGATGCTGAAGTGTTCTGTTTGGTTGCCAGCAGTGTAAACAGTTACAATTTATTTTAATGGTCTGTTGACTAAGTAATGTTGCACCTAGATGTCTACTAACTCTTAGTAGAGTATTAGTAGACTGGTAGGGTTAGAATAAATTGACATGTACTTGCAAAGTTACTTATAGTCAGTATAATGTCTGTTGGGAGGCTATCATAAAAAAATTCCCAATTTACAAGCTGTAATTATGAGTTCTATAAATTAATATACATGTATTTAGTGTAGATTTCCCCTTCATGTTTTTTTATTTTATTTTTTATTTTAATTGACAAATATGTTTCATTTTAGTTTTCTCTCCAACACTTTATTTTGATGGTCCCTTTTGAGCATTCTGTTGACTATAAGACACTTTGCAACTACATGTTTACTAACTCTCACTAGAGTAGTAGTACACTCTAAATAAATGCTGGGTTGTGTCAACCCCAATTTGGGTCAAAATATGGACAAACCCAAATGTTGGGTTAAAAATGTAATTAAAAAATGTACAGTTGACAGTGAAAGTTGAAGTTGGGTTAAAATTTTAAATTATATTTTTAACCCAACATTTGGGTCTGTCCATATTTGACCAATGTTGGGTTAAAAATATCATTTAAAATTTCAACCCAACTTCAACTTTCACTTTCAACTGTACATTTTTTAATTACATTTTTAACCAAACACTTGGGTTTGTCCATATTTGACCCAAATGTAGTGTGAACCCAAATTTGGGTCAAATATCAGAAAATCCAAATGTTTGGTTAAAAATGTAATTTAAAATTTTAACCCAACTTCAACTTTCACTTTCAACTGTACATTTTTTTATTTACATTTTTAACCCAACATTTGACCCAAATGTTGTTTAAACCCAAATTTGGGTCAAATATGGACAGAACCAAATGTTGGGTTAAAAATATAATTTAAAATTAACCCAACTTCAACTTTCAATGTTTTAATTACATTTTTAACCCAACATTTGGGTTTGTCCACATTTGACCCAAACTGTTAACCCAATGGGTCAAATTGAAAATCCCAAATGTTGGTTAAAATCTATTAATTAACCCAACTTCAACTTTCACTTTCAACTGTACATTTTTAAATTACATTTTAACCCAACATTTGGGTTTGTCCATATTTGACCAAAATCTTGTGTCAACCCAAATTTGGGTCAAATATGGAAAAACCCAAAGTTGGGTTAAATGTAATTTAAGATTTTAACCCAAGTTTAACTTTCACTTTCAACTGTAGATGTTTAAATTCAAATTTAACCCAACATTTGGGTTTGTCCACATTTGTTGAAGTTGAAGTTGGGTTAATTTAAATTACATTTTTAACCCAACATTTGGGTTTGTCCATATTTGACCCAAATTTGGGTTGACACAAAATTTGGGTCAAATATGGACAAACCCAAATGTTGGGTTGAAAATGTAATTTAAATTAACCCAACTTCAACTTTCAATTTCAACTGTACATTTTTTAATTACATTTTTAACCCAACATTTGGGTTTGTCCACGTTTGACCAAAATTTGGGTTGAAACAACCCAGCATTTTTTAGAGTGTAGACTTTCTGCTTAATATCTGCCAACACTCCAACTTGGACCAAAAGACCACCGTACCACCCGACCACTTCAGATTCATTTAGCCATTGATAGTGTTGTCATACAAACGTCACGTATTGTCATCTCGAAATTTCAGTAATTACTACATGGTGTGAATGCAGCATTAAACAATAAAACGTCACTAGATAGAAATGACACTAGACGATGCTGGGAAAATGTAAGATGTTCAACATTTTTAAATTATACCAGTTAACACTGGTGGACTGAGCATATTAAAAATAAATACTACAAAATTATAATATACTGAAAATTAACAAAAATAAATCAATAAAAAATTTATCAAACATTTAAACCATAATTTGCATAAAGTTGAGCACTGCTCATGTTGCTAGACAACTCAAAATAAAATATTACTTAAGGTCAGTTCTGTAAAACACTGTCGGCGTGAACATCCCTGTAGCAGCAAGACCCACTAATAAAATTAAATAAATTCAAAGCGAACCTCAAAACAGCATGCGCACACACACACACTATCACTGTTGTTCAGTAAAGGAGATATATACTTCATTGTATACAATTCCTGATCAGTGATTCAGACACCTCAGGTTATTAAAGGCAGCTTAAAGGCTGCGTATCAGCTTGACTCGTGTGTGTGTGTGTGTGGGTGGGTGTGTGTGTGCGCGCACACGTGTGTGAGGGCTAAAGGGGAATTGATTGCCTCCGGGCATGTTTAACATGCTCTAACAGAGACCAGAGATACAGCGATACGCGAGTCAGATGAACACATAAACTCACACACAAAGGGTGAAGCAGGCCAATGGTCAGACTCTCTGTCCTCTGCCCATCACCCCTCCCTCCCTCTCTCTCTCTCTCTCTCTCTCTCTCTCTCTCTCTCTCTCTCTCTCTCAGAGTGGGAGCAGCTTGAGACTGGGCGGATAGTAATTATGGGGGAGTCACGGTTCACGCGGTCCACACCCCTCCCATTGTCTCCGAGTGTGTGAGTGTGTGTGTGGAGTACATTGAGAGAAAGTGCGTGGTGGGTAACATGCTGTAAGGGCGTGCTGACAGCAGCATCTGGACACCAGTGGGTGTTGAAAAAGCTCCTGCACACGGTCACAGCGACACACACTCACCCGGGGCTGCAGAGCAGAGAGGTTCATGCCATCTTGTGGTCAGTGAACACAACACAAGCGGGTCATTCCTACATTACACAATGTCTTTATATACTGGATGACAATATATTAAACATCTTTTAAATAATAGTTATAAACAATTTCTACATCTCATATGTAGAAATATACAGGATAGAATATTAAACTCTTTTTTTCCTTCTTTTTTACAATTTCTACATCACATATGATCCTGTCTTAGTACACAAGATCAAATATTAAAGTCACAATTTATAAAATGGAAATCATGATAGTTAGTTTTCTACCATCAGTTAATTAAAATCAATAATTTTAAAATGTTATGCTATTTTAAAATGTTATGCTATTAAATGTTATGCTATTAAAATGTATGCTATTTTATTCTAACATGAAAAAGTGGCAATTTATTAAGAAATATTTACAGGCATTTAATTTTTTCTTTCTCTAATCCATTTTTTGACAATACTTTACAATAAGGTTTAATTTGCTAACATACAACAATACGTTTATTACAGTATTTATTAATCTCTGTTAATGTCATTCAGTCATTTATTGTTTGTCCATGTTAGTTAACAGTGATTAACAATAACAGATTCAACTTTTGATTTTAATAATGTATTTTCTAATGATGCTTTGAAATGAACATGAACTATAAATAACTTGCTGTAGAATTATTATAGATCTAATGCTGTTAGATCTAAAGTTACTTGTTAACTAAAACTAACGAAACCTTGTTTTAAAGTGTTACCCATCTTTTTATTAAACTATTTTTCCAACAAAAGCCTATTTCTTAATCACACCATCCTCCAGGAAGTGACATCTTTTTGGTGGGTAACCAAAAGCACAAACATTAACAAGTTTTGTCGCATTACACAAATGCAAGCCAATTAATATGATCTTATTCTGTTTGATAAAATAACAGAAAAAAACCTGTGAAATGTTAAATGTTTGTTTAAAGATTATTTTGAAATTATAAAAAAAGTATTTTTATTTTTTAAATGTAGTGACAAGAATTGACCCAAGCCACTGAAACACTAGGAGGATGAATTATAAAAACAGGCATCCAAATATGATTCACTTTAGCCATTTAGATCAGAAATTCAGCAGTGTTTATGTTTTACCACAGAAAAATGACAGAATTAAGACATAATTATAGTGGAACTTGCTATTTTGGAGACATAATGTCAGCATGCTTCATTTGGCTTCTAGTTTAATCCATAAATAATGCAAATTTCCATAATTGTTTCAAGGCCAGCACTGCAGGATTAGACGTTCCAGTAAAAAACAGAACAAGCGTTCGCAAAAGATGGGAAAAAATATGTATGAAGCAAAAGAGAACAATCCGGCAAACAAAGAGTTTATCAACCACACTTCTGCTTGGGTTTCTTTCTTTTTATCTCACATTTAATGAACATCCAAAGGTGTAAATATTACTGCAGATTGTTAGTATGCAGTGTGGACTCGGTAAAATGATCCTGTAAAAAAAGAAAGAAAAAAACAACAACTTGCAAACACGCATACAAGTACGAGAGTACAAATTGTAGAACGTGCAATTAGTACCATCCAAAACATTGCATAAAGTGTGAGCCTTTTCATTAAAGCAACTTTTTCTTTGAAATACACATAACTTATGCACTCCAGTACACAAAACTGCATTTATGGATCATTCAGTTTGTGCTCAGCAAAGGAACTAGTTTAACAAAAGTAATGAAGCAAAATGCACTATTGGATCTCCTTAGTATTTGAATTACAGACAAAATTATTAGAGGAAACCAAATTTGAGCTTTTCAGCCCTTAATTTAATCAGCTTTTGATATGTCTCATCTCTTTTTTTAACTTTAAAAGGCGTTCTTTTCCCGCCAACGGTCCAGAGTTGACTGTTTTTTTTTTCAACCTTTGGAATTTTTTACCTCCCATCAGAAACCAAACTAACCAAAACCAGTTTTGTGCTCCAGCTATGTTTGTCCAGCTGGCTTTAACGTACATATGCTTGGTTGGCTCTTAATGTGACACACTGTTATTTTAATTTATTTAAGCGGTTTTCCAGTCTTATTTCCAATTTATCTCAACAAAACAGTCCCAGTCTTGTATTCATAAAATAAAAAAAATATTTTAGCATTTATTTAAAAAGTACACACATACATACAGTACATACAGAGTTTGTTTATTTAATATGTATGTGTGTGTGTTTATATACGTGTGTATTTATGTATATGCATGTGTATGTGTTTATAAATATATACACATACACGATATAGGCTACATTATATTTGTATACGTGTATAAACAAAAACTTAGTGGAGTGTGATTAATCAATTTTACAGCGCTTAAAATTGTTATATTAAAGTGCTAGTTCACTTCGAAATTAATTTTTTATGTGTTTTAGCTTTCCTCAAGGGCATCCAAGATGTAGGTGTCTTTGTTTCCACAGGATTTTCAGGTTTGATATTTTTCGGTCAAACCGTTCGTGTCTATCAGTCATATAATGGAGGTCTATGGTCACCACCTCAAAGAGCATGCGCAGAGAAGTCCAAATTAAACATGATTTAATGACTCGTAAATGTAAGCACAGATTGATGGCCTAAGACACCGACACGAGCAGTTTGTGTGAGAAAACGAACAGTATTTATATCGTTTTTACCTCTTGTGACCACAGCCACGTCCAAGTAATCTGAAGGCACGGGCGATTCGGTCTGCACAAGCGCCGGAAAGGCGATAAATACTGTTCGTTTCCTCACACAAACACGCTCATTTCATGTCTTAGGCCATCAATGTGTACTTACATTTACGAGTCATTAAATCATGTTTAATTTGGACTTCTCTGTGCATGCTCTTTGAGGTGGTGACCATAGACCTCCATTATATGACTGACAGACAAGAACGGTTTGACCTAAAAATATCAAACCTGAAAATACTGTGGAAACAAAAACACCTACATCTTGGATGCCTTTGAGGTAAGCTAAAACATACCAAAAATTAATTTCAAAGTGAACTATCCCTTTAACTTTAAGATGGGTTATAGGACACTGCTAAAACAGCTTGAAACTTGCACATCATCTAGTCATTTAAAAAAAAACAACTAAATATAAGCATTGCAATGACATTTGTGTAGCCGTGTTGAATTGAAGGATCTACAACCTCTTTGAAGAACTATGACAACATCAGCATCATCATCAGTAATATGGCGACATAATGTTAGCATGACAAATGGGCTTGATAGCATAACACACACTACTGTCAGCGAGAGTTAATATGAGATTGTCAGACAACGCCTGCAGCAGTGAATGAGCATATTAGGAGATGTAATTAACCATGAGATGTGGAACTGCCCATCTCTAGAAGCAAAAGACAGATGGACAGATTTCATTTGGAATAAATAAAGATAGTGAGCAGAGCTAAAGACAATGAGATGCAAAAAAATAAAAATATGGAGGAAAGAGAAAGAAACAAATAAAAGGAAGAAACAAGAGAGAGGGAGGGAGAGAGAGAAGAGAGGGAGGCACCAGCCAACACTTAATTAGCTGTCATCAGCTCAGCACCACAGAGAAAAGAGAGTGACTAATAATTAATGATAAAAATGAGAAGGGGAAAGGGAGAGAATCACAAAAGAAGGGGAGAGGGGTTAAAGAGTAGAGGAGATGGGGGGAGGGAGAAAGTGAGAGTAAGAAAGGGAGAACTGATTTGAAACGAGAACTAGCAAAGCCCCAGGGTCATTAAAGTCAATGAGACAAGCGTGCGTGTGAGAAATGAGAGACTGAGCCTTTAAAATCAAACGCTAGGTAATTGCCTGGCTTAACCTAGCCTGAAGCTCCAGGCTATATGATGTCATGAGGAGAAATGAAGGGGAGCGGAGCAGGTGACCAATCCTGATGTGTCCCAAACTTGTGATGTCATCAGCGCAAACACAGAATATTAGTCTGCAAATTTTATTTATTTATTTTTTGGGGAATTTTTTTTTTTTTTTTTTTTTTTTTTTAATTTTCAAAAACAGCAGCAAAATATTATGAAAAACGAATTATTAAAGTAAAGTCTCTTTTCTTAATTCTGTAAATTATTGGAATTCTAATATTTTAATAAATCTAAAATTATTAATTATTTTAATTCAAGACCTGCATTTAGTTCTACTTTAATGCAATTCTAAAATCAATTGATATTCTAAGACAAAATATACATATTAAAAAGTTTTTATATTCATTTTAATTGTGTTTCAAACATTTCAATTACAGTTTCAATTAGGCCTAAGTATAGATATAATAGTTTTCAAAAAATAAATAGGAAGTAATTTCATAGTTTTACATTGTGTACATCATATTTAACTACAACAAATAATTAATTATTAATTAAAATTAACAACAAATAATTTTAATTTAAAAACTTTATATACTATTAATTTAATACAGTTTTAATAATTGTTTTTTTTCCCTTTGAAAAACAAAGTATTTTCTTTAATGAAAACACTCAAACTAATAATTTCAAATCAAAATACTGTATGTATTTTTTATATATTATAGTTAAATCTGATATTTTATGCCATGAAAAGTATTATTCACAAAGGCAGTGATCACTTTAAGAGTGACTAGTTAATTGTTTTGCCGTGTAATTCATTTTGATTAGCTACAGCATGTTTGCAGCATGCCAAAGGGTACACTGAGAAAAACAACAATCAGCACGAGGAAACAGATACACACGGATTTGACTATCCTACAGAGGAGAGACTGAAAGAGCCACTGTTTGTATAGCTGTGTGTGTGTGTGTGTGTGTGTGTGTGTGTGTGTGTGTGTGTGTGTGTGTGTGTGTGTGTGTGTGTGTGTGTGTGTGTGTGTGAAGGAGAATATTGTAAAATCAATGTGTTTGTCTATGGATGCAAGGCTAATTGGAGGTGTGTGGACTGCACTGAAGCACATATGCCACACAGAGCGGTGCTGAGCCAATAACTCAGCAGGAAATGGTACTGACAGATGAGCGGAGAGAGAGAGAGAGAGAGAGAGAGAGAGAGAGAGACAACAAAGAGAAACATACTCATAACTGTGTATTTTAGACACACTTCTATTTTAGGATATAGACATTGCTTAACTGGTTCCAAGGATAGTTGTGCCTGTGATCCCAATATAAGCATTGCAGAATATGTTTGCCGACCACAAGTCTTACTTCATAATCTATAAAGATGCTACTTGAAGATTCAATGAAATCAGCTTTGTGGTTTTTAGGCTATTTTCAGTACAGGATACTCTGAAACGTTTACAAACTAAATCTTTAGCAGAAATATGCATTATAAATGTATAGTTTTTCCCTTCTGGACCAACGAACCAAAACTAGATTTCTAGATGTGAAAACCAAAACTTTTGTATATGGATGGAAAAAATTCTCCATCCAATAAAATGGTCTATAGCATGAAAAATTCCACTTCCATTAAATTAAAAAAATCCACAAGCCAATGACCAAACAATGCGATCCCATGTTCCACCTCAACATCCAATATCTCAATATTTGCCAAAACAGTGTCAAATTGTCACACAATAACAAAATAATAATAAAAAAGAAATCTCACTTAAGGTACTTCAACGATATAGGACGCTTTTGCAGATTGGTTTGAGTGAATTGTAGGTACAAATCCACTTCATCCAGCACTGTTTTTTTGTTTTCTGTGATCAAAAGTGCATTATTGTTTTATAGAGCGAGAAACCGTTCCAAATGATTCAGTGCAGGAATCCGATTCAGTGTGTGAATAATTCAGACTGAATCGTGAAACGATTCAGGATTCAAAGGACTGACTCGTACATGAATCTTTTTGGTAATACACCAAAATGTATATTTGAAATTTGAAGTGTATTGGTAAAACAGAGAATGTTCATGCTGCAAGCAGTTTACAATTTTGCTTGGCTTATTTAAAAAATACTAAGTTAAATATGAAGGGTTACTGAACAAATCAGTATTTTTGGATGAATCATTTGAATAAACAATTCCATGATTTACTTATGAAGACAGCAGAACTATCTTCACCACTATAATGCACAAATTGTCGAGTCTACCGAAATGTCAAACATAAATCATTGAAAAATTAGTTTTAACAGTTTTATAAAAGTTAAAACAGTTTTATATTGGCCCTTACTGTACTAAATATTTAGATTAGATAATCACTGTTAGTGTGCATATATGCAAATATAGCCTAAACAAAATATTATGATGTTCTTTAACCCTCAGGTGCTCTTCGGTCATTTCTGACCAAAAAAAATTATATTTTGAATTTCTAAAAATCACAGCTTCATTGAAATGTTATGAAACTTGGTGACTTCTATGGCATTATGTATGTGAATACAAAAAAAAATGTAGGTCATGATCCGAGCATGCAAAGTGGTCTAAAAAAAAAATAGTCATACTTGTGGTCTTTTTGGTCAAAAAGGACCCCATAGGAAATGAATGGGAAATTGACAAAAACATTAATTTTGAATTCATTTTGTTTATTTATTTATTATTTTTTTTACATTTTTTTAATAAAAAAACGTTTTTGAGATTGTTTCAACTATATATTCAAATCCACCAATAAAAAAAACATTTGTTCATAAACATCTGGGGAATTCACATGCTTCTCTATAGAAAGCTGTACATGTCATAGTGGTTACACCACGATTCTACGCTTTTTCTCTATACTGTAACCAGATGGTGCTAATTTTCTTTAAAAAGCTTTTTTTTTCTGAAGGCCTAGACTCTATATTAAACTAAAATACTGCATTAATCTTTTTTGAAAAAAAATATATATATATATATATAGAAAAATATATATATATTTCCATGGCAAAATAGACCATAAATATTGCATAAATATTAATAAATTCAATCAAATTGTCTCAAAATACTAAATTATAAAGAATAAATATTATAGAACAAAAATAAATCGCATTGGTTTTACTGGGATGGAGGGAATTTAATGTTTAGGTGTCCGGTCACTTTTGACCGGGAAGATAACAAGTGTGACTCTGAAACGAAGAGCACCTGAGGGTTAAAAAAAAAGGGTAAAAGTAGAGACCAGCTCAGTGCAAATGAAAAGGTGCAAATTAGGCAGACCCTATTATATTATATTAATTATTGGGTGTTAATTATTCTAATTAATGAATGTGAATAAACCCTAAAATTGTCCAAACCAGAGTGCAATCAGTGCAAATGTGAATGAACTCATCTTTGAACAAATTTACAGAAGATATCCGCACTGCCAGAATAACTCAGCTTGTGAGAATGGATGATCTGCTGATTTCCAATCATGGGTAAAAGCACATCAAGTATTAGAACAGACATGCTAAAGGATCCCGGTCAGGCATTTTGGCATTAGCCATCAGTGGTTCATTTGGGTTGGCATGAATCTGACAGAGATATTTCAGTCTGAGGTTTCCCCACACATCCATCTCTATTTCTCGCTCTCTCTCTTTCTGGCCAGTGTTTATTTTTATTTGGCTTTCCACTATGCAGTATGGAAATCAAAATTAGCAGCACTGGAAACCTGCGACTTCAACCTGCGAAAGCATGAGAGATTTGACTTTTTTATTTTTACAACTGGTAATGTCCATGTTTCAGATGTAGTGAACACTACACATTGAAACAGTAGAAGATCATAACCTATATGCTAATATATTACACAAAGCATACATAGAAAAGATTTAACAGTTGGTAGAACCAACTGTAGTCCAAACAAAAGGAAATCTAATATAACGAATGATGGTTTATTGGTAGGAGTTTTCAAAAAATATATGGTTTGTTTCAGTGCTAAATGTCTATTTAGCAGTAAAATCAATATCTAAAAGAGATTTTTAATTTAGTAGCTTGAAAGAGAACCAGTTTTAGACAAAGCACTGTTGATAATATGGTCTTTCCTAATGATCTTGCGCCCCATAAGCTCACCTCTAGACATCACACTCTGCTGTGACCCCTGTGCCGCTGCCATGGAAGCTGTGTGGTAACATTATTACCCATGGGCCTTTGAGTCAGAGGTTCGCCAGTGGGATTTTGTGAGAACAATCTCAGAAAACAGCTCATACACAAATGCAAAACAAAAAACGACGATGCTTTGCTTATCACATACAAGCAAATAAAAATATGAACAAATGGATTAAAATATATTTTAATCCCCATTAAAGACTTATTTTGCTGAACATTAGTCACATACATATCTCAAATCAGAATATTAGACTTTATATTTTGTAGTCAAACAACTGTGTGACAGTTTTCAGTATGGCTTTATTTAATAATGGCTTCTTAATGTTAAATAATTTGCATTTTTTATATATTTTCAATTCACCAACATGTATGATTTCTATTTATATTTCCATGGGCATTAATTTACAGTGACATGCAAAAACGTCTTTTTTTTTTACTGTTTTTATTCAAGTGGATCTGAATCACATGCATGGGCCATTTCTAAACACTGTTCAAAAGTTTGGAGTCAGATTTTTTGTTACAAAATATTTCTATTTCAAATCAAAGAATTATCCATATCCAGTTATTCATCAAAGAATCCTGGAAAAATGTATAATGGTTTCCACATATATTAAGCAGCAAAAACACTGATAATAATAAGAAATATTTCTTGAGCAGGAAATCAGCTAATTAGAATGATTTCTAAAGGATCATGTGACACTGAAGACTGAAGTAACCTTAAAATATTCAAATAAAAGGTTATTTTAAATAGTAGAAATATATATATATATATATATATATATATATATATTTTTTTTTTTTTTTTTTTTTGTATTTTTTTTTTACTGAAATTCTGTTATCAAATTAATGCAGTCTCGGTTAGCATAATTAATTGACTAATTAATAGCATAATTGAAAAAAAAAAGTTTTCTGTAAGTGGGAGACAGAGAAAAATGAAATGAAAAATGGGAGAAAGGAATATGCACGCTATTACTTTATATAACAGCTAAGAAGAAAACAGAGGATTCAACTAAGTACTGTAATATAAAGTAAATTAAGCATGTATTTATGTTGTCGTTACATTTACTTTCTAACTAACTTAAAAAAAAAACTTAAATTGGATAAAAAGCTTAGAAAGCCTTCATTTGATACATTACTTACAAAATAATCATTCCAGATTCCATTGTGCATGTATATGTTATTTAGTTATACTATAAAAAAAATAGAACCAAGAGCCATAAAAGAGTGCAGAGACAGATCAAGACTATTTCCTTGGAGATATTCTAATCATAAAAACATTTGCAGGTACCTCTAGATGATGTGATAAGCAGAGTTTGTTAGATTTGTTGCTGTTTGTATCCAGGCACCCAAATACACATGTGAAAACAAGCTCATTAGTCTAAAGGGTTTATCTGAGTCTCAGAGCGCCGTTTTGGACTTGAAATCCTCTCTGTGGATCAAAGCTGTATTTAAAACCACATTTAATTGCTTAATACCTGGGAAAGGAAATTATTCAAATTCCCAGTGTTTTCTTTGCGCATCACTTGCTACCCTTTGAGTATTTGTAATCACTTTAAGACTTGACTTCTCTTGATAGACTAATTATATATGATTGTTGCTGCTATTACAAGTGTCAAGGTCACATTAGCAAAATTACGCAGCCAAAAAAGGTCTAGTTTCAATAAAGTATAGTGATGTATGAAGCACCGCTCACACAGAAGCCACTTTCAAACCAAGCAGTTTTCTGTTGGTCAACGCTGCAAATTTGAGTGACCAAAGTCTGCGTACGAAAATCTTTCCCCTTGTGAACATTTTTGGACATCATACTTTAACTAATTCAAGCCATTTTGTCTACAAATCATTCATCCAGTCAACATTGACAATTTTTCCTCTTTTCTATAATTCTAATATTTGGTTACACTGAACTTGAGGAAAACACATTTTAAATGTCCACTAAAAACACTGTTACACAGTTCGCTTATGCCGAGTTCACACTGAACGATTTTAGGGTTGATTTTTGCTCGCCGTCAGGTTATGGGAGATCGCCGTCAAATGCCCCAAATAGGGATGCTCCGAATCAATCGAGTCAAAGATCGGTATCTGGCTAGATCATAACAATTTTTGACTCGAATCAATACTCACTAACTTGGCCGATCTTACAAACCGATTGCGATTTGATGACGTCAACACGTCAGGACATACGTGATACTTATGGAGAATGTTTAATTAAACCTTATTTGTTACATCAGACTTCTCCATGTTGGAGTTTAAATGTTTCTATTTATTTTATTCTCTTTAACATTGAACAATGTTTAATTAAACCTAATGAGTTGTATCAAACCACTTCAATTTGTTCTTTTAGGAGTTTAAATGTTGTTTGATTTTTTTATTTATTTTGTCCTGCTCAGACTTGTATTGGACGATGTTTAAGTTACATCAGACTTCTCCATTTTAGGAGACTAAATGTTTATTTTGTCCTCCACAGTATTGGACAATGATTAAATAAACCTTATGAGCTGCATTAAACTGTTCCATTTTGTTTATTTGTCTTTTATTAAGTCAATTAAGCATCGGAATCGAGTATCGATTATCGGCCGATCACCATGACAAGAAATCGGTACTCGGTATCGGCTGCCAAAAATCCTGATTCGGAGCATCCCTAGCCCCAAATCATAGGCACATCAGATATTCGCTCACACCACACGAGTGACGATCATGCAGTGAGTATGTATTATAAAAGAACAACCCAATCTCAACAGGAATTCATACGAATTTTCACGAGGTGGCCAATTCGTAACAATTCATACGACCTCACTTGTACGAATTCAGTAGGATTTGCTAAATCGTACATCTTTTACGAATTGGCCAATTCGTATGAATTCGATACGAATGACCTACCCCTTACCCCACCCCTAAACCTAACCATCACGTGGGTTTAGACAAATAATGATACGAATTCGTACAAGTGAGGTCGAATGAGAATCTAAAAGAAGCACTGGTGGGACGTTGTCCTGCTTCACAGACACTGAGTGAAATGAGAATTTTTAATAACGAAACACTCATTTATATGACACTTTATTCAACAGGAAGAACAACTCGTTCCGTGCGTCATACGTCATTACTAGGGCCCTATAAAATCCGTTTTATTTTTTCCCAAATTCCATTTTACTTTTTCCCAAATTCCGTTTTTTCCATTTTAATTTTTGCAAATTCCGTTTTTTCCGTTTTAATTTTTGGGATTTTTCTTACCCTTTACTGTTATTTTAGTTGTAAAAAGAGTGTGCTTTTTATTCCATGATCGCAGAAATTATAGGGCCCTACATTGCGCTATTTCAACTATTTTTGTTTTCGGTTTTCAATCCGATCAAAGTGTTTACATGTTCTCTCGATCGGATAAAAAAAGGAGTAAACCACCCCTTTCAATCCGATCGAAATTCTAGTCGGATAGAGCTCAATCGGATCGATTTAGGTGTTTACATGAAGGTATTTTAGTCCGATTGAGCAGTCAATCCGGTTATAAGGGTCCATGTAAACGCAGCTACTGACCCAACTACTTTGACAATCGTGCAGTCTGACATCGGCATTGGTGAGAAGTTGTAAGGAAAGGTGTAGAAGGATTTGATTGAGAATTGAGATGTCACTTAAATGACATGGTTTGATATTGTAATTAAGTGTCATTCATAGATTTTAAGCATAACTTATGTGACTAAACACTTGGAATGTAACAAACATAAATTTGTTTTTGTTTCATTACAAAGATTTCTAAACCTTCGAAGTGCTGAGCTTTTGGAATAATTCTGACCCTCTTGTAAGGTAACTGAGGTTTCATGACAACAATCAAGGCCACAAAGTACTTTAAGATTTGCTGTATAATAACAACCCATCAGAAATGTGGAATTAGATAATAAGAGAAAAACGTTCTGTAACCAGATATTGCATGTCTTGGCTTCTGACATGAGGCTAAATATTCATCTCCTCATTATTGAAGCTTAAGGGACATGATCATGACTGGTCTTTAATGAAACAGAAGGAAAAAAATGTGGAACACAAATCAGATCAATGGGCATCAAAGGGGGAATTTCCAAACCTGTCACGACATTTGCTGGTATAAGGCAGAGAGACAGACAGAGATGTTGATTCAGTGTATGTCTGATTTAATTGCTGCCATATGCAGCTTTAACAGGCGCTTCTTTCCACTAATGAGACCCAAGAGGGAGAGAGGTTAATTACTACAGCTGCAGCAGAGAGAGCAGAGAGAGTACAGAGAGAGATACAGAGAGGAGAGAGAGAGAGAGAGAGAGAGAGAGAGAGAGAGTGTTCCCCGGAGTCTCCATGTCTCTCTCAAGGAGATGTTTAATGAAGTGCTAAACAGACAGAACAGTCTGAACATACACATATATACACATGCACCAATGTTCGCACCTTCTTTATCCATTATTTGTTCTTTGGTCTGGTATCTGGCATGACTTTTCAGCTGCTGTATGTTTACATAAGCTGATGTCATCCTATAAGTTAGTATTCCTACTAATAAAGCAGACAAAATTAGATGCAAAAAATGGATTTTAATGTCATGAGCTTTACACATGCGCACAGTGACAGTATAATAATACCACGGTGCTCTTATGGTATGGAATAATTACCATATTCATGTACCATGGTAATTTAGATGGTAATGTCCTTCAAAGAACATGACACTGCATGTAAATTATTACCATATTCAAATACTGTACCAACATTTTTACATGAGATATAAACACATTCCTACAAATTTCTGAATTAGGTTTTTTTCAATCTAGTTTCAGATAAATCTGTCCCTAAATGGCATGTACGTAAACAAAATGGCTAACTCTTTTTAGATAGTGCACTATAAAAGTATTTCTAATGCATTATTTATGCCTTCTAATGCACCTTTTAATGCATTGTATTGTCTACAGTTTTGTCTTGTCTATAGTTAAAGCAAGGAGTAGTTCACTTTTAAAAAAACTTTTGCTGATAATTTACTCACCCCCATGTCATCCAAGATGTCCATGTCTTTTTTTCTTAAGTCGAAAAGAAATTAAGGTTTTTGATGAAAACATTCCAGAATTTTTCTCCATATAACGGACTTCAATGGGAACCAAACGGTTCAAGGTCCAAAAGACAGTTTCAGTGCAAACTGTTCAAAGGCCTTTAAACGATTCCAGACGATGAATAAGGGTCTTATCAAGCGAAACGATCGCTCATTTTAAAAACAACAACAACAACAATATAAGTATAATTATTTAATTATTTCTAGAATGCATTATAACGTACATTACGAATGCTTTTATAATGCATTATTAGGGGTGTAACGATTCCCTCACGCCACGATTCGAATACATATCGCGATACTGAACCCACAATACAATATTATTGGGATACTACAAAACATATAATAAAAGGTTAACAAAAACTGTACTGATGATTAAAATGCTAACTTTGATATTACATTGTAGGTTTAAACAAATAGGCTTGGACTTGGTGCTTTTAACCCAAGGACAATAATGACACCAGAATAAAAATATTCATGATTCTAAAGCTGAAAATACAGAACTGACTAGATATATTTAAAATAAATGTAGGCCACTTTTTACTAATAACATAAGATATTTGGCATTACCAGGACCCACAAATATTTCCCAATTGCATTATTATATTATAATCAACATTATATAGTAGTTTAATATAGTACTGACACTAAAACTCTGAAAACATTTCCTCACACAGTCATTTTTATTTTGGGGGAACTATCCACGATACATATTGTCACTATCCACGATACGTATTGCTGCATTTTTGTATTGCGATATACTGTGGCACGATATATTGTAACACCCCTAAGCATTATACATAAAGGCTTTAAGTAAAGTGTTATTGCAAAATGAACTGTGGTTGGTCAATTTCCATGTTGGCCAGACCACTTTACACAAAGAATGATAACTACAATAAAACAAAATAAAAATATTGCAAACATACAAGTGGCAGTGTTGCAATCATCTAGAATATGGAAGAAAGTCAAACATTTAAAAAGGGTGATGAAATAGTATTGTGTTAAGTCTAAACACAGAGAGAGACACATGCCAGGGTGGCATTTTGTCAATTTGTACATTTTATTCTGTGTTTAACACACCCAGTTTGCATAATTTACACATCTCTGTCCACATATGTTTGATAAAACATTTGGAAAGTTGATTAGCAGTTTTTTCTTGCATGTTTAAAAACAATTTGGCACCTATTAGTCAAAGCTTTGTTTTTCACTATTGACAGATGTTTGAGAAACGCACGGTGTTGCAGGAAAAAGCAAACAGCTAAAGCTGGTAAGGGTGAGAACTGAGAATGAGATGAGGTGAATGTGAAAACACATCCACGACGTGCACAAGACATTATCAAATCTTTTATCACGATGATGTCATAAATATGCAAGTTAATATCAAATTATATGATAAATGGCACAGAGTCAAATGATGCTGTTATCACACAAAGCAATTAACTGATTATATTTACCAAAATATGTAAATGTATAAACCAAATATGCATAATTAAATCTGATAATTACTAAATATCTATGAATTAGTAAAAGCAGAGAAAAGCAAAAAAGTAGATGCCTATGTTTCTCCAAGCCAGCAATGAAATTAAATGCAGACAAGTGGAGATTCTATCTATCTGCATCTATCTATCTATCTATCTATCTATCTATCTATCTATCTATCTATCTATCTATCTATCTATCTATCTATCTATCTATCTAGAATTAGCAAGGCAACACTGCTACAAAAGTGCTGCGTTTGATACCATCGACCACAATATTCTTTTAAATTGACTTGAAAATTATGCTGGCATTAGTGGAATTGCATTAGCATGGTTCAAATCATACTTATCCGAGCGTTTTCAGTTTGTGGCAGTAAACAAAGAGATGTCTTATCGATTAAAAGTTCAGTATGGCGTACCTCAAGGCTCAGAGTCAGTACTAGGACAGTTGCCATTCACTCTGTAAGTGCTACCCTTGGGAGATATCATTAGGAAGCATGGCATTAGTTTTTCCTTTATGCTGATAATACTCAGCTCTATATTTCTTTGATCCCAGAAGAAACATACCAATTCATGGAATGCATAGCTGACATAGAAATTTGGATGACTAGTAATTGCCTACTACTTAACTGAAAAAACAGAGATTTTAATTATTGGCCAAAAACTTCCTAACTTAATAACCTAGAATACTGTATAACAATTGATGGCTGCTCTGTCAAGACTTTGGTTAGGAACCTGGGTGTGCTCTTTAATACCAATCTTCCATTTGAAAGTCATGTTTCTAGCATTTGTAAAACCACATTCTTCCATCTAAACAACAACATATGCTTTCAATGAAAAATGCGGTATAGTTAGTTCATGCGTTCATGATTTCAAGGCTAGATTATTGTAATGCTTTACTGGGTGGTTGCCCTGCATGCTCAATAAACAAACTAGAGCTGGTCCCAAACACAACAGTTCTCACTAGAACTAGGAAGTATGACATATTAGTCTGGTTCGGTCAACACTGCATTGGCTCCCTAGTAAACATTGTATACATTTTTTAAATATTGCTGACTACCTACAAAGCACTAACTTCCAGTACTTGCTTCCCAGTACTTGATCTTAACGCATTATAGTCCTTTACGTCTATTGCAATCTCAAAACTATTCATTGTACATTTCTATTATACAAATCAGTTAAATGATTATTAGGCTTCATAGATTAGGACAGCCGGAACCGGGGACACTTCTGATGTACTCGTTACATCATAAGAAGAATGGCATCTACACTAATGTTCATCTTTCCATTTATTGCGAGGTTTACTGAAGTCAGTCGGATCCTGGCCGTATCCAGGTCAGACGGTGAACCTGCGCCTGGACACGACCGCAACACATCCCAGCCTCACCAGCCCTGTGAAGGCCTCATGGACACCTCAACATACCGTCTCCATATCGGCGTGATAACTCTGACAATGAGATGTAACTAGATAAATATTGTGAATGTTTTGATTCAATCTGACTTCTGACCTGTAATTTTGCCTGAATAATAATAATACACTGTTCGTTCGTCGGCCAAAGGAGAACTGGCCCCCGACTGAGCCTGGTTTCTCCCAAGGTTTTTTTTTATCCAGGCATTTATGTTGCATCTGGGTTTGTTTTCGTCACATGATAAAGGTTCATTGACGACGATATTTAGTCATAATTTTGTTGACGAAAGCAACACTATTGGGGATATTTAATATTCAACAATATTATTGATCTGCCTTACTTCAGGTGGATGATGACAATTTTCTTCTAGACACAAACTTGTATTATATCCATGTTATCACTGTGAAGCTGCTTTGATACAATCTATATTGTAAAAAGCGCTATATAAATAAAGGTGACTTGACGGAGTCTACTGAGCTATGAAAGTGAACCTCTGACTAGGACCAATAAAATGCTTCATCCACACAGTATCAATAACTGAAAACACTGCTGCAACCGGCGAGATTTTGGCACTCACACACGGGGCAGAACGGTATCACAGTCACACTGAACAGGGACATGAGTAGCTATAGTGATGTGCACTGATATCGCCATGGTGACATCGATCCTGCAATCACTATGGCGGATACCCACAGTGATGGAGCACAACACACAGTCGGAGAGAGGCAGACACACACACACACACACATGCTTCCTACAGATGCTTCTCTGTGAGTGACACCTGTTCCCTGACTGTATGAGCTTCCTGCCAGTACAGGAAGTTAATCCAGTCAAACATGGCTCTCAGTGTGTGTAGTGCAGCAAATGTCCACATATAAAAAGTGACATGTATAAAAAATAGAATTGCCTAAAAAATTATTAAATGGACATGAAATATAATTGTTATTGGTAAGTGTTTCTGCTTTAAATTAATGACAGAAAATTTGATTAGTCAATTACATTTTTCAATTCCTCCTCCTCACTCTCCATATTTTGTCACCTGATCTGTCATTTTAACCTCTTCTGCCAAGCGTCAGATACAAATTTAGACACACACACACACAAACACACACACACATACACACACACCAGATGCCAATTTCAAAAGAGACATCTTAATAGTGCTGTCAATGAATTAATTAGACGTGTTAATGAGCTAATGGCAGCTCACTCTAAATTAAATTAATGTTGTAATGGGTTCAGACAGAGAGAATTAGCTTCAACTTCTCAAAACGATTCTTGAGTGTGTGTGTGTGTCATCCCCTGTAAATGGATCTAAAATGTACACAAAGCCCAGGCTGTCTCCATCCCCCAAAGCTAATCAAGAGACACTTTGCAATTAAAAGCTTAATTACAGAAGAGAGAGAGAGAGAGAGAGAGAGAGAGAGAGAGAGAGCATAGATGGTTTTAATGAATTTGATAAGTCTTAGGGTACACGGCAATGTTGTCAAAACGACCCTCCGCTAAAAACTAAAAATGCTGCATTCTGCTGCCAGGCCAGTAGTTGGCGATAAATAAAACGCCACATGCCTACTGACTGAACACGTAATATGCATGTGCTTGTCATCACCATTTTCACAAATTCTTATTTATTTATTTTTTTACATGGAATTGAGATAAACGACGGCCAAAACGCATAAAACGTTTTCCATTTTTAGTTGAAAACAGTGTTGTGTGTACGGCTCCTTAATCACTGCATCCCAGTATAGCATTCATCTACTGTTTGAATTATGTACTTTGGTAGTGGTGGGGCAAGTACACACTCTTTTACATGTAGTAAGGAAACACACAAAAAGATTGTCATTTTTTACCTGTAAAAGACCAATATGCTACAGTAAAATTTAAATAAAAGTTGGGAAAAATTGTAATATATATAACTTTATCATTTAATTTAAATGTACAGTAAAATACTGGTTAATGTATCAGTTTTTTGAAGTAAAAAAAATAAATCATATGATAATTTACAGTAAAAAGCTGTAAACTGACATTCCCACTTAACATTTGATGGTTTTTCATTTCAATAATGTTTCTGAAGTTAGGGTTTTATGTTACATCATATGGTGTTAAATACATGTTTATTGCATTATTTTAGTGGCTTGTGTGTTACCATTATGTTGTTTTGTGTGTGCATTGCTAGAGTTTTGCATGAATTACATATTTTTGTAGTCCAACACTGAAGCTCGCATCACCCTGGTTCACTTGACAAAAAAAAAAACCTGTGACCAACAAAAGTTTGATTCTTGAATGTTTTTTTCATGATAATTTTTAACAAACAAACAAAATTTTCAGCCTAAATATAATTGGCAGAAGTAAAAAGGCTACAAATTAATGTTTTTACAGAACGACACCACAGTCACATGACTGAAACATTACCATCACTAATATCTGAAGTCTATAAGCTCAAGATATTTGATGGTAATAGTAATAGTTTGCACTAGTGCAAGTATGAACACAACAAGGCTTTAAAATAAGACTAGCGATTAGATGACGTTTAATGTCCCTGCAACCTCTTCCAACTTGTTAGCAACTGTCTTTTTCAAGATATATCCAAGCTTAAAATTCATCCATAGGGCATTATTAATGTATTTTATGTCGTATGGAAATGTGAAAACAAAATTTTAGGTTTTAGGACTAATTCCTGCGGCACTCCATTATTGCATAATATTTAGAACAAATAGAATGAGTATTAGGATGCAGCTAATTCGTTAAAATGTTCTTACAAAAATAAAACTGAGAGACATGTAAAAGAGGAAAGAAAAAGAAATGTCTCTTTGCCGAGATTGCTTTGGGATACAGCCAGATACCACATACTGAAGAAACACTCTTTTTTATGTTTTTTTTTTTTTTTTTTTAGTTTTTCCAAAGTGTTCTCTCCAGTAGAATTGACTTCATTGTTTTTCCATTGTATTCATAAAATCTGTCAGACACTTCCGTTGCACATCACTTTTACCTTTTTAATTCACGGAGGGACAAAGTCACAGACTAATTATGTATGTGTGTGTGTTTCTGGTGTCTCTCTCAGCTGGGAACTAGCATTAGTTGCAAACACCATCTGCTAACTACAGGATCACCTGCTAGCAAACATTTAACCGACAAACACACACACACACAAATACATACCTGCCTGTCATTAAGGTTAAGAAACAAACACATCAATCATCATTTTAACTAATTACGGTGTCGTTAACTATTAGGTTAATAATGCTTAGTTAGAAATAGCATTAAACTTTGATTGATAACTATATTTTTATAAACACACTACTGTTAATACTTTAATTCAGAAAGTATGAATTACATTGATCAAAAGTGACTGTAAATACATTTATTATATTAAAAATATTTCTATTTCAAATAAATGTTTTGGATCTTTCTATAAGAGGATCAGTGTTTCCAATCAGTGTTTCCACAAAATGCAAGCAGCATAACTGTTTTCAACATTGATAATAATAAGAAATGTTTCTTAAGCAGCAAATCATCATATTAGAAAATTCAGCTTTGCAATCAAAGGAATAAATTACATTTTAAAATATATTGACACATAAAAAGTTATTTCAAATTGTAATATTTCACAATATTAATGTTTTTACTGTATTTTTGATCAAATAAAAGCCATTGTAAGCATGAGAGGCACCATGGTATTAATACCATGTAGGACTACTATGGTATTTCTGGAAGTACCTTCTTTTTTACACAAAAATAAGCTACTGTATGCTATTTATAATGTGTCATACTTATTAATTTTTATTAATTTAAGTTATGAAAGTTGGGAAACGAGGAGCTGGCATGCAAAATAGAACACGAAGTATGGCTTTGTAAAGCTACTCTAAACAAGAAAAATTTGATACAAACAGAAAACAAGTTAATAAAAAGAACAAAAAGTTAATTCTGCTGCTATTTTCACGCAAGTATTCGACTGAAAATTGCCTCGTAAGTTGTCTAGTTTGTATGAAACGTATTCTTTGGCTCTTTGTCCTTGGAACCATCATTCAACAAAGCGGCTATCCAACGCAAACACACAACGTTGTGAAAGGCTTGTAGTTAAGCTGGACTGCATGAAAATTTGTTTAAAAACAAACTTTTTTTATTTTTATGGATTCTACAAAATTGGAATGTTTGGAAGAACAATGTGAAGAAAATGGACAAATTTAACACACACCCATCTTGCAATATCCATACCGAAAATCATCGTGAAATACCCTACATACAATAGTAGGCTTACGCTTTTGCCTGGCCAGGAGTTTGTCTCTTATTGCTTGTTAATTACTTCATCCTGTTTCTTGGCCAGGAAAAAAATAAATCATGATAATCTTCTGAAGAAACATTCCCTTGTGGAACCTATAAAAGAACCTTTCAAGGTGCAAAAGAAAAAAACGGCGATTGACGCAACCCAACCGTTTCCCAGCCGAAGCGAGGATTTCCAAACAATTACGCTTTGTTTCTGTGCAACAAGAGTGATATTAGTCACCCTAATTCTGATGCTTTTGAAACCAAAATGCTTTCAGAGGATGTATTAAACGGATATAATGAGGTTATCACAACACTGAGGTTATTCAACAAGATGTTTCATGTTCAACAAGAGTGTCTTGCGCAAATACACACACACACGCGCCACAGCCAAACAACTCATCATTAGCATACAATTGCTATACTGGGAGCATTGTTTCCGAATCTCTTTAAAAGGGGACTTAAATTAAATCAGTCTGATGATGGCTTTTCTTCTCATTCTTCTCATCTTCAAGCACTCTTTTGTCGTCCTGTAATCCCCCCGGCCAAAATTCTAATCCGTTTCCGAAAGATACAAACACAGCGTTCCGAACACTCCAGAAAAACTTTCCGAGACATAAAATGCCTTCCAGGGCCTGAAAATCTCCCATATGAATATAATTTGCTCCATTGAATGTTGCGGTACAACAAAACCTGCACATTTCCACGGCTCTAGTGTAGCGCTCTGATCAAATAGAGAATGTCCGAACCTGATTCGCTTGTAAACACACAGAAAATGTGTTTCGTGGAAAGCGTGAAATGCTTTGTGTTGGCCAAACTGAGAATGAGTAAAAGTAATTTTTTCCTTCGCTTTGGGATCCATAAAAAATTCGGAATGTGTATGAATACACAAACACACATAGACATACAGCAATTGTAAATAAAATCGACCAACAAGTCACAGTTGCATTTTAGGATCACAAGAGAACCAGACACACCAGATTCACGACACACACACCCACGATTCTCTCAGAACATACACTCAGGATGTTTGGAGCAGGCCTCACTCATAAAGGAAGTTTGAATGATGTGTTTCAAACATTTTCTCTGCACTGAAAGGCATGGAATAGACAGCACTTCGGGTGATTGGCTTACAGGCCCCTCACTGTGGGGGCAATTCCACTGCATGCTGTGAGACACAGCAAAGTAGAGGGTGAAACCCTTTCAGATAGACACGCTTCAGCTTCTGATAAGGGCCTGAAGTTGTTAAAGATCATTTGGAAGCTCTTGAAGACTGACTGATGGAAATGGTGTTTTTACAATAGAATTATTTAAGAAATTACAAGAACGAAAAAGTATCATAATATAATTTTTTTTTTAGACATGACAGTAATGCCATGGTTTTTGGACAATACTATGTTTAAACCATGGTATTCTTTGAAGTACCTTGGATTGGAAAGTACGTTACCTTTCAAAAGATTGGGGTTGGTATGATTTTTAGGGGCCAAGCCCTGAAGGTGCTGAGGCACCTATTGTCTCTGTTAGTTTTCTTCGTATTATTATTTTTCCAGAGTTATACTCAATGGCAGCCCTATGAACCGTAAGTAGGAAAATTATGAAATTTGGCACACTTAAAGATATGGTCATAAAAGGTAATAGGATCCATTTTTGAGTCTCTAGAACCAACTACCAATTCAAAAATTCAACGTTGAAATGGTAATAACTTTTGAACCCTTTAATCTGGAAAAATGAAACTTAGTACACCCGATTACACTCATTATGGTGATCAGAATCAATATCTCACATTAAGACTCCGTCCATTACAGTAGTGGCCATTTTGTAATGTACAGTATTAAGTTTTTTTGCTAGTCCTTAAAAATTTCTCCAATTTTGTCCAAACATTTGTTCAAATGATCAATGACTGAGCCGCACAGAAATGATTCTTTGTTCAAAAGTTATGATGTCGAACTTAACGAGGTTCGACCCAAAATTGGTTCAGAAGCTATAGCTCGGCCAAACTTTGATTAATCGAAACGAAAACTGGTACAATTCATCAGAAGCATGGTTTGAGTGTCCATGCCAAAGTTGGGAACAGCACCACCTATGGGTCATGAGATATGAAAAATAGACATTTTGGCCATAAACTTTTGAACAGATTGTCAGGTATCTATGGATTCCTTGTGTCATGTTCGAATCCGTGGATACCGACTTTTACAGACACTACCACTACGCTATCATGATCTGTACAAGCAATTAGTTACACCTGAAGGGGAGAAATTGATCTACCGCATCTCAAACTCGCGGCACAAATCAACAAAACATCAAAGTTATTGGCCAAGTGTAACACACGAAGAGTGTTAAAGGGCAAGTACTGCACAACCCTCCTGCCATCCTTCCCCATTGGAACGGGTATTTCACCGCCAATTCAAATTCTGTCTTTCAAATGAGAAAATGCTACTGGGCCAGACGACATCCCAGCCAATGGCTGGAAGCTGATAGGGCATCGCGGAGCCGAGATCCTTGCTGCTCTGTTCAATAAGACCATAGCTCAGAACAGGGCACTGCATGCCTGGACGACCAGCACCACGTTACTGATCTGGAAAGGCAAGGGTGTAGTCTCTGAATGTAAAAACAACCTCCCAATCCAACTCCTGTGTCACGCCATGAAGATCTTTGAACGAGACCTGGATAGTGGCTTACACAGCATTATCAACATCAGCCCCAACCAATGTGCCTTCATCAATGGACGCAGAACCACAGAAGCTACCCATGCTGCCCGCCTGCTGATGGAAAAGCATTGGGAAAAGAACAAGCCCGTCCACATGGTCTTCCTGGACCTAGAAAAGGCTTTCGACCGTGTACCCTACAAACTCATCTGGGGCTCCCTCCGATCACACTCTGAACCTGAGGCCTACATAAACTGGGTCCAAATACTCTACCAAAATGTTACGAATGTTGTGCGCTCGCCACCGTTCGCCATCAACGACAGAGTACACCAATGATTGGCCGTTTCGCCACTGCTCTTCATTACTGGCATGGAACGGCGGATCTGCAGGCACCCCAAACGTTGGAAACTAAATCACGAGGACGATGTACTCCTCATCCTCATTGACAGTGAGCAACAAAACCTTCTAGACCACACACAACGGTGGAAAGAACACTTGGACCAGAATGGCCTACGGCTCAACATCGACAAGACGGAGTACATGTAAAGTGTAGCACCATATTATTTTCTAATCTTACAAAAAGTATTGTGGTGCTATTGTTCTTTGATATTCAGGAAAATATGCTACAAAAATTCAAATACCAGGGTATTGACACGGTATTCCAAAAGTATGTCCAAGAATTCCATGGCACTGCACTCAAAAAAAAAAAAAAAGACCAAGGTACATTAATTTAGGACCATATATATTTCAAAGCAACACATTATTACCATTGGATGCCATGACTGTACCTACCATGGTATTGCCACAGTATTTTTTCAAAGGGTACCATGGTCCAAAAAAGGGTAGTCCTGCAGTACTGTGTGGTACCAATGTTGTTGAGGTTTTTTTACAATTTATTTCTCTTAGAAAAAAAGTACTGTGGTGGTAACACGGAAAATTATGTTGAATATTGCAAGTAGAAACACAAAAATCACATTGAAATAAACGAACTGATATGCATGCAAACCACAGACTTGTGAGCAGCAGTGCAAACGCTTACATTCATGTGCACATGCATACTTAAAATGCTAATTACGACGAAGAGTGTGAAAGCTCATTCGCCGGCCAGACTAATTAAACAGCATCATCTCATCTATATTCGTAATTAAACACTTGAGCATAATCACACAACGCGCCAGGACTCCAAACGAATCAATTAAAAGCATCTGATTAATTAATTTATTCTGACTACATTTGTCCCACTTTCTAATAAATGGATACTTTGTAGCCATTTCACTTTAGCCTCATTTATCTTTTTTTCTAACCTCTTTGTTGTTCTTCATAATGTTGACCACAGGGCAAATCCATGTCATTTACATTTTTTTTCTTTTGCACTATTTTCTCTTTTAAGTTGTGTTAAATTGAGGCTGCTTGAGGCAAGTGCTTTAAAGAGAAAGAAAGAAGGTGCAAACACACACCCAGTGCTTTGATACCATTTAACATGGTTAACATACAGTCACAGTGATTTCCCCAAGTAAGTCATGTTCCTGGATCAACATATTTAATAGATCCTAAATAAAATCCTTGTCTATCCCTATCTCTACCCCTAAACCTAATTTTCAAAAGACGAATAACACTGATGTAGAAGCCTAAACTTGACAAACTGTAAACCTGTCCCTTAAATCTGATTAAATCTTGGTGTTGCTTTAATGGTAAACTAGGGATGGGCATTTTTCAAAAATATTGCATTCCGAATATTCGGCTCATACAAAATAGAATATTCGAATATTCATTTATTTAAATTATGTTTAACGAAAAAGACGTTATTTAAGTTTTTTTTACGTTTTTGTCACCATTTCTGGACAAGCTTACAATTAGGCAATACACAACAAGCTTACAATAGTAATTTAAGTTTTCTTTTAGTTGAAAACATTAAACAGTAGGCCTATGTGTAAACAAAGAAATATATAAAAAAGCATTATTAAAAGCATGCTCAAGCAGCGTGAGCGAAAAAAAAACCCTAATAAAGCAGATTGTGTCAGATATCGATACAGAACATACACCTACACACACGAGTCAGCAAATGACTGATTATCGTGTTTATCATCTTTGATCACGCGGGGTCCAGCTGCGCTTACCTGCAGTTGTGATGCAATGATGAACAGCTAACGTTATCTTTCCTCACTCGACTGTTTGGATTTCATGTGATTTCTCATGGTGATGATATCATAACTCGGATTATTAATTAATTTGTTCAAAAGTAATTCCGTTTAGTAAGATCCTTTTCAAGTAACGTTAATTCCAAACTTCGCGAGGCAGACGACAACATTATGTGATCAAATACAGGCAACTTGTTAACACACTCCACAGCGCCATCCAGTGCATTTAATTGTAACTGCGAGTTAGTTCTTAGGATTTGTCATGGACTCACTGCATTTACGGCCAGCAAAGCAAAATTCGAATAGTATTTTATTTTTCGAAAAATAATTACATATCGAATATTAGAAAATTCGAATATTCGTGCACATCCCTATGGTAAACGTGATTTCACCAAGTAACTTTTCGTCTGCGGTCGCCCTACAGGTTGGAAGCGGAATTGCCCATTAGCGCTGTCATAAATAATTTAGCATACTGCGGCCTACTGTCGACACGTACGCTCATTGTTTATCCAGCACCGGCTTTAGAATAAACTATGTCCTCGGACAAGGTAGAGTATGTTGCATGATTTCATGAAAGTATAATGTATTGCGACATCAGAAAAGAAGAAAAACAAAATAATAACTATTATAACGCTTGACGTAAAGCAAGTCAAATTGGTAGTTTTCTTATGTCTTATTTCTTATTAGAAACTACAGAAACGCGACCCAATCTGGCAATCTTACATAGCGTGGTTATAGCAGATATAGGACAGCAAAGCGGATCAGCAGGCTTGATAGATAGGTGTATGGACTATCTTGATGCTCTTATGATGCTTTTCTGTCCTTTTGGAAGCTTGAATGCTTTATCCCTGTTCAAAATTGCATATAAGTATATAAAAAAAAGCAGGCAGTACATTCTTCAGAATATATCTTTTGGTGTTCCACAGAACAAAGAAAGCCTTGCCATAGAGGCTTGAACAACACAAGGAATGATAACAGGTTCTTCAATATTGTGTGAACTATCCCTTTAAAACACAAGCATTGCATTCATATTGCCAGACACATACGGTACCAATAAACACATGCAAAACCACTCTTTTAAGTTTAGCACCTTTATCGTTTCTATGTACTGTGCAGGCCAAGAATGAAAAATGTATGTTGACAGACGAGCGTGTGTGTGCTTCATCGACTGCTCCCAGCCCCAGTGGTCCCATTTACCTAGTACAGTGTTCAGGTCTGCGATATTAATTAAGATAAATTCGCCTCCATATTCGGCTGCTGTGCTATCACCCCATTTATCAAAATTAGGTTCATTATTTCAGTGCGCCAGCAGAATTATTACCTTTTTCATGTCTGATTTTTATTAATATTCATAATTTAATAACGCCGCATTTGAGGCTGTCCGCAGAGGGAGCATTTATGAGATAAAGAATTGTGACATTCACAGACAGGGCAGGCAGAAGCACACACACATATGTTGACAATTTATTTAGAGAATCATTTATTATATTTACCTAAAGCTGTTGTTTAGATGTTTAGTGGTGAAGTATATTCATAAGTATGCATAACCTTATAAACACAATTACGTAAAACTATGATTTATTATTGCAGAAGCATGGTTGATTTATTATTGCAGAACCATGGTCGTAACAGTATCAAGTGGTAAAATCATAGATCTTTGATATGGTACTGAATGATATTCATGTACCATGGCATGCTATATGGATGTTAATTAAAATATACCATGTTATTAAAAAGTACCATGGTATTACAATGTGATACTTTCACCATGCAATTTTGTAAAGGTACTATTCCATGTTTTTACATGTACTGTGGAAGTACCATAGAAGACTTGGGAAATCATATAAATACCATGGTATTTATGGTAATCAAGGTACATTGAAGGTACATGAGTCGAAGTGCTCCCAAACACTTGCTATGGTATTCCGCCATACATTATAGTTATCCACTTTACATGCTTACACTCTTAGAAGAAAAGGTTCTACATAGAACCTTAAAAGGTTATATAAGCACTACATATTTGGAACCCCTAAAAGGTTCTATACACTCTTAAAAAAAGGGTTCCTCTGGGTTCTATATAGAACCCTGGGTTGCGTACTTGGCCAATAGAACCTTTTACCAAAAAAAAGGTTCTATATAGAACCATTTTGGAGGTCCATATATGAAGCGGGGGATGGAACCATTTCTGGTTCTAAATAGAACCATTTCTTATAAAAAAGTGCAACGTTTTATTTTGTGTCACCATTCTTAGTTCGAGTTACACTACTTGTGTAAATGTATTTAAATAGGGAAAACATGGATGTGTTTGGTCGCTTCTCTGCTTGGCCCATATTGAATGAACTGGGCTAAGTTAAGTGCAATCAAAGTGTCTCGCGCGCCACTCGAGCGATTGAGCGCACACTGAGGCGAGAGAGGTATGTATCAACTTGTCTTAGTTAAGGGAATAACATAGTTTAATATGAAAAAAGTGGAGTATCCCTTTAAAATATTGTCGTTTTATTATCCTTATCTTGTCATTATTATAAGCACACATTGGTTAACATACTACAGTATATTATAGCTGTATTACTGCCATATTGACATTACTTTGATACACTCATTTCTGGCAGAAAACTCAATAATGTAATACTTTCTAAAGTGTAACACTAACAAAAGCATTTTCTGTAAAGCTGCTCTGAAACAATATGTATTATGAATTGAATATTTGAGAAAAGATCCAGATTTGACATTTCTTCGTTATCTGTCTCCGTTTTTAAAACTACGCTACTAGGCCAACATTTCCTTTCCTCACACTCACCGCCCCTCTCTTCCCTCCATCCATCTCACGTTCACCCTGCAGGTGAGCTGAGCTGAATTGACATTTTCCTCCCCTGTTTTTTCTCACCCTCCGCCTCTATGGTGCTGTAATTTGGCATAATTAATGCTAACATTACTGCTGATAATTTAGCTACTTAATTAAACTCAGAGGACTTCATTAAGGCCGGGATGGCACCGTGACTTGTGAGTGTGTGTGTATACATCATGAGTGTCAGCAAATGTGTGTCAGAGACTGGGTGTGTGCGACATAATTTGGTTGCAAATAGCGGCTGGGTGGGTAATTGTTTTTGTCATTAGATCTGTGGCGGCGATAAAGATTTGCACAGATAAGGGGCTTACTATGCATGCATCGATAGGCTACGGTTATTTTAGTGTCCTTTCAAAGGGCAAAAATGAACAACTTTTGACACCACGCCCACGGTTCGTTATATATACACTCCTCATTTAAACTTCTACTCACCAGTCTAACTGATATAGAGCTTTTAAGTTGACTAGCATACAACATGCGATTAATTAGTATTCAGTATATGCACAGTAATGACACTTTTCAATATACTGTTTAAATATATGAAAACATACTGTATCCCATAGTGCAACAGGATCAACTTGTTGTCATAGGCAGCTTCCTTGTAAGGAATTCTAACAGAAACAGGTAGTGTTTGAAATCACCCCCTAAACTCTCATTCACTCTTCCCTACATTAGCCCACTCATATAGTCCATTTGAAGGAGTTAGTGAAAATGATTGGGTGAATTTGGACACTCAATGCACCAGAAGGGCTGCCGCTTTTACATTGTTTGTGCTTGCCTTGCTGTTTAATAATCACTTGAAACTTAGCAAACTTGCAGCTCCAGTAGAAATGAAAACTAGGAAATGGAAACTAGCATGTCATGGAAACTAGCATGTATAAACCTTAATTAAACAATTTCATCAATTAAAAATACTTTTTTACCTGTATGACATCATGCTGTACCTACTGGACCAGCGGTTTGGAAAATGGATGGATGGATGATTCAGCTGCAGATGCTATTTTCTGGAGAGACGCAAGAATTTATTCAGAATGACCATCACAGTAAATTATAGGTATTCTCTAGCCATTGGGTGTACACAAAGTCCTTTTATGGCCCTTTTCCATTACCAGTAGCAGCTCGACTCGGCTCAACTTCGTTCGGTTTTCCATTGCGGACAGTACCGCCACAAATGGAACCTGGTCATCATAGCAACGGCTTTCGTTCCTCGTTGTCCCATCAAGCTCTATCAAACGACCCGGTACTATTTGTGGCGGTACTGTCTGCAATGGAAAACCGAACGAAACGAGTTCGAGCCGAGCTAAGCTGGTACTGGTAATGGAAAAGCGCCATTAGGCAAGTCGTGCCACTCGGCCGCCATCTGGCAACGCCTTCGGGCAGCTATTTCGGACTAACAAGACCAGGCTCCTATCTAAATGAATGGGCAGAGAGTCAGAACTGCACTTTAACTGGTCACCAGGACTAGAGCCAGACCGTTATATCAGCAGACCGATATTATCAGCCGATATTAGGTATTTTCCAAAATATCGGTATCGGCTGTTATAATGGCCGATAAATGAATATTGCAAAAATAAAATAAAAACAGATGAAAACAAGCTTGAACCATGTCATGAGTGTTAGAGTTGTATAGTTTGTCCACCAGAGGGCACTCTACACTGTCCCTGTTGGAAACACTCATTGAGTTGGTCACGAGACATACATTGCTTGAATAACAATTAAAAGAACATCCCCATCTGTTCTCTTAACTCAAATAAGCATGACAACATTTGTGACTATCATGTCCAGTTTTGCTGCTGTTAAATAAGCCGAGAGTGAAGTGGAATTAGCTAGTAATAGTTACGTTACGTTGTTACAGTGTAGTTGACTGACTGTCCTTTTAACTTTTGACAATGTGACTGAAGTATTTCTTTAATAGTGCGTGACAGTTATAGCAATGAGTCGTATCATCTCTCCTTGGCATGTTACATTGAAAATGTATGTTTTACAATTTGAAGTATGACGTTATCCATTGCTAAATTATGGCTCATTATAGACTAGCGAACCACAAAGCTAGCTAATGCCACTATCATCAGTCTGTTCTGTTGTGACAATAAGATTAAGTTTATTTTAAAATGCATTATAATATTATTTTAGTTAAAACTCATAAATAATTACAAATAACTAATGTTAGGGAAATATGTTAATGTTTTGTTGCGCGTTTCTGAAAAAAATTAAAATAAAAAAAATATCGGCCGATATATCGGAATATCAGATTTAAAAAACCACAAATATTTGTATCGTATCGGCCTTCAAACTCCTTTATCGGTCGGGCTCTAACCAGGACATAAAAACTGCATGAATAGAAACAGCAGTAAAATGTGATCAAAATCAAACAGTATTTAAATCAAACAGTATTTAATCTAAATTATTTTATTTCCATCATGTCACATAGCCTATGTTAAATTTTTTAGACATAGGCTAAGTGACATGATGGAAATAAAACTATAGAGGGTTTTCACCAACGTCACATTCTGGGCGGTAACCCGGATAAGCGGCCATTATGGAGGCACTCGGATGTAAACAACAGCATGGATTGCACTGTTCACGCAAAAAAAGCTAACGTCACCTAACAGCCTCCTACAGTTCTACGCAGCTCAATACGCAATATAGTCCAGCACGGCGGTGGCTACACATATCCATGTTGTAAAAATTAAATAAGAAAACATCTCTATTGCAAATGCAAACCCCTTCATCAGTGTCAATGTCAGTGTCGTATTACACGAGAGCTGCATGGACTCACAAATCAGATCTGAACAGTTGCGATAAACAGTGTGGACATCATTTTAGATCAGATTCCAATCGGATACAAAGATAATCGGGTTTTGACTGACAGTGTGAATGTAACCATAGTTAATACGTTAAAGGGGTGATGAACTGAGAAATCAAATTTTCCTTGAGCTTTTGACATCTAAGAGGTCATCATATTATAAAACTATCCTGTAAGTTTCAGAACTGAAAACGTCCTTATGAGTCCAATAAAAGCTTTTATTGACACCAGCCCCAGCACACGACTCGTTTTTAAAAGTGGGGAACTATGACGACATAGAGGATAAAACACCACCCCCGCAGAAGAAGATCAACGCCAACTTCAATACGGCCAGTTTAGCCCCGCCCACCGATTCTCGCATTACACACAATCACACATAGCTAAATAACATACTCGTGATGACAAACCGAAACCGGATCGATCTACCGAGCAATACAGAATATTGTGTAGCGCCTGGTTGTGAAAGACGACAGTCTTTGCATAAGCTTGCTCTGGATTCCAATAGGATTGCATGGATAAACTTTATTTTTAATGACATTCCAGATGATGAGGTAAAACATTGTCGTCTGTTCGCTTAATTTCACTGAGGATTGTCCTGTAAACAAGACTGGATTTGCAGACAGGAATTGTGCAACACACAGACTTTGGGTCGAATCATTCCGGTTGCCATTGTACAACATTGGACGTTTCAAAACAATACAAGTGCATTGACGAGGTAAGCTGAAACTTATTATAATATGCAAAACTGTTATCCACTCACAGCAGTGGGCGTTTACTTCCAAGTCTACAGTTTGAGACGCCCATTAAAATCCAGCGTTTTTCAGCTAGGCTCAAAACTAGGGTACAAAATAGCCTATTACTTATTCATTAGGATGTTTTGAATGCAAAAACCAAGCGAACGTCATAAGTTGACCTCAGACAACAATATAATAAAATTTAAAAGCCAGTTCATGACCCCTTTAACATTTTATCCATAGTCAAAGCTTCATTTAGCATCATGTGACTGATGAGCTGATGCGTGCCTCTCTCAACCACAAACGCCTTCTTTCATCATTTTTTGCACTCTTCTCTTTAACTTTTGGCAGTCTATAGAACTCAAAAGGTATTTTCCCGATGCGACCGATTAGTATAGACCAAAACTCGACCATTTTTGAGAAGAAATAATCAGCCAAATTTGCGAGTCCGTTCAGTTCAATGGCATTGTTTATGTTCTGTGCCTCCAAAATGGCCGACTTCCGGAACCTGGAAAACACCCATGAAACCAAAACGTTGGAGAATAATTCAGTGCTCAATACTCACCATAATAACTTTTGACGATGAATATCTGTACTCTCTTTGAAATGGTGTTTGTTTTGGATCTTCAGCAACGGCCCACCGCACCGTCTAGATCGGCTCAAAGACTATGCTCGCTCTCCCGCGCATGGCATATTTGCATTTTGCGCATGCGTGTGTAAATAGCTACAGTAGCTGCTACCATAGACAGTAAAAGAAGGCTGCTACAGTTTTTGTTTGTTTGTTTTTGGGGACTTGTTCAGCCAACACTGTTTTTTTAAACTTCTTCTTGATTGACTGAGCATAATTAAATAAGTCTATGTTCGGTGAATATACAATTTTAATTTTGTACTTATTAATAAAATATAAGATATAACGGTATATAAAATATAAGGATTTTTAGGATAGTTTAGGATTAATGAAACCTAAAGAGCTAGATTACCCAAAATGACAATTCTGTCAGTTATTAACTTACCAGAGACTGACTTTGTTATTAGCTAACGTTAACGTTGACTCACCCTCAAGTTGAGCAAGACAACACCCCGTAAGACTTTCGTTCATCTTCAGAACACAAATTAAACCTTTCTGGTCAAGAACGGTTATTAAATAACCTACATAATTAAAATAGTCCAAGTGACTACAGTGGTTCAACATTATCAAGAGAATACTTTTGCGCGCAAAAAAAAAAAAAAATCTTCAGTAACTTACTCACGCATGCGTCGTGGCACTCTCGTGAACCCACGTCAAAGGCTCACGGAAGAAAATGAATAGTTGAATAAAGTCGTTATTTTTGTTAGTTTTTTTGCGCACAAAAATTATCATCGTATTTTTGATCAAATAAATGCAGCCTTTGTGAGAATAAGAGACATCTGGTCACATTCTGGAGTTTGTTTAATAAGATTTCAAGCAGTGAGGGTGGACTAAAAGACCCATTCAGAAGTGGATGCTGTTTTAGCTAAAGCAGTTTTAGTCTATCTGCTATAATAATCACTGTCCAAACGGTGGAATGAATTATGCTTCATTCATTCATTATGTATGCGAATCACTGTGTGTAACTTGGCCGGTGAGTTTGAAAGGTCCTATAATTCACTACTGTTTTCTTATTCTGCTCTGACCTCTCTCCACCATCCTGCCACGTCTTATTAAAGTCATCATGAAGACAAAATTGACCCAATTTATTTTGTCAATACATAGTCCTGGTCTTATCATTCATGATTCATTCATGTACAAAAAAATGGTTGTCCTGAAACAACATTTCTTTTCAGCTGATGTCTCAGATGTTCAGTCATTGTTTTAGGCTATACTGTTGTAGTTAAAGCAGCCTTTCTAAACAAAGTCAATGTAAATTGGCATTCAAAACTTGAGGGCCATTAAGACTTTTTTAAGAAAGTTAATTTTTATTTCATATAAAGCAGGGCAAGGATGAATTCAATTAGTCACATCAATTTATGATTATAATAAGAAGTGTTTCTAATGGAAGCTTGTTTTCGCCACGGAATAAAACAATTCAAAAGATAATTGCGACTTTTTATCTTTTTCTCACAATTGTGAGTTTACGTCTTGCAATTCTGACTTTTTTTCTTGCAATAACGAGTTTATATCTTGCAATTCTTACTTTTATCTGGAATAGAAAACTACAGAATAGTTTCCATAAGAAAAGAAAAATGGAATGGGAGGAAAAATATTTGTCAATGCTTTTGTGTTTGCAAAATGTTTTGCAAATGTTTACATTGTTGTAATTACATCTCACAATATTAACTTTACAATATTAATAACTTTTACAATATTAATACAATTTTACTGTATTTTGGTTAAATGCAGCCTTGTTAAGCATAACAGACAAAACATTAATAAATATTACCGACTCTAAACTTTTGCATGCAATTAAATGTATTTTTAGAAGAAGAAGAAGAAGAAAAAAAAAATTTGACCATCCTCCACAACCTGGTTAAAAACCCTCCTCAAAAGTGGGCATCAGTCCTGTTTCACTCTAAAATACATAATACAAAAGTAAAATGGAAAATAAATGTAATTTTCATGTTGACTTTCAGCTATACCTGACCAGACAGAAAGGTGGTGACCCTTTCACAATAAGTCCTAGATTGGAAATCGTCAGAACCGGAAATGTGTTTTTAAATCTGCATGTATATATGTGTGTTTAAGGTGTGTACCTGAGTGTATTAGTGTGCTTGTAGTGGCAGGCTCCAAATCGGTCTGTTCACATGCTGAGTGGGTTTTGGATTATCTGTGTACTAATTAACGCCCGGCCGAGAGCGAGGAGAGAGGGTCTGTCTCAACCCCATGAAACGCACACATGCATGCACATGCAGGTACTTGCAAAATGCACACCAAATTACACACATCGGTCACTGATGAGTGCTTAACCATACTCACACATGTCCGCTGGCATGAATGTGCAGCTCCTTGAATTTGATTAACTCAATTTTTACATATTCCCCCCAAAAATGTAATGTTTTACCAAAACTCACTACCATGGTGCTAGGGTTCTCGAGGATAGTCCTTGTTTGCTAAGTTGTTGTTAGCATGTTGGTTTCTGAGGGTTAAGTTTTAACTCAAGTCTATGGGATTTTTTTAAGTCTATGTCAGTTATAAATCTTAAGTCTGGCTGTTTAGAACAATATTAAATCACATTTCCTCAATAAGTCACACAATATCAGGCAACGAAAATTAATTTTCGGTTTGGCCGAAATAGTTTTGTATGGCCAAAACTTAGCGCTCCAAAAAGTTGGATGTTAAAGTAGCAATACATAAAATTTGTTCTGCTGAAACATCAAGAGGCAGATTGTGTACTATTGACTACTAGTTACTGGTACCCAAATTTAATTACCCAATGTTTATTTTTCGGGTTTCTACCAAATTAAATCTTTAATTTAAGTACTTTGGTGCATCTCTAATATCCAACCCTGTCATGTCCTAAGCACAAACCATGCAGAACGAAGCACTGACGTTTAATACAAGCTTCGCCAACAAAACTCTGAAGTCCTTCTCATTATCTAATAATCAACATGATTTTCTGGATGTTGTAAGAAACTGGGACATTTATTACCAGATCTAAACTACAAGAGATAGTACAACAAAGAAATATGCAGTATCTTAAGATTCAATCTCTAATCATCCATTCATAACTAACTATAGCCCATTCATAACTCGGTTACAGGTTAACTGGATACAAGCTATCCGACTCTCTTGCATAGACCATGAGAAATAGGTTCGAAACATGACTGGAAGGCATAAAAAAAGATGCGAAATGACTTGCAAAGAGAGGAGGAGAGCGCGAGACGTATGGAGAGCAGGCCTATCAAGCGACTCCAGGCAAGATGATATGATAAGGGCATAATCAATCAGGAGCGTGCAGAAATCCTTAAGTGGTTGGTGTAGCCTCCCTCAAATTCAATCAGCCAGCCTTAGAGGAAGCTTACATGCCATGAAGACATGCTGGAATGGGAAGCTCAGATATCAGCTAATTCTATCATAGGGGCATGATGAAGTTCTACACGCCCGCTGGAAAGGCAAAACTAAAAGGTCGGGGGCTTTTTTAATATTGAAAACTGAGGAATATTATATCATTCAATTTGAAATAGAGGGAGGGGAGATCTGATTAGGCCGTCTAATGTGCTTTGGCTGAGAGAGGTGTCTCTTCTTCAATGGCAAGCCAACAGAGGGGTTGTAATATACTGTGATTAACTATCTAATCCACTAAACGGAGTAGGATCTGTCTTTATCTGTGCAGACTACATGGACTGAAATCAGGTTAGCTTAGAAACAAGACAGACGGAACAGAGAGGAGAAATGGGAGATGACTTGTAATGAGACGAAAAAATAAAGGGGTAGAAATGAGAGAGGGGGTAATGGGGAAAATAGTGTAATGAAGAGGATAGATGGGGATATACGAGAAATGAATGGGTAGAAGTCTGTGTGTGCTGTCTGTAAATCTTCTTGTGGTCTATACTACTTTTATTCGATTAATAGATCAAGATGTAGTGGGCTATTGAACCAATCATTCCATCAATTCATAATCTTTTACCATGTGACTCGGTTGTTCTTGGATGATTAACATGATGTAAAAAAGATTCAATCCCCTAACCCCTTGCATAGTATTTTAACTTCTTTAATCTTAAAACCGTATTCTGGACAAATGTGGACAAAATAGTTTTGATTTATTTTAAAAAATACTTCCCTTTATGTGAGCAGTACAAGACTTGGCTACTTTTCCGAAGTTTGCCTCCTGAAAACACACAATTTTTTTTTATTTATTTGACTACAATGTTAAGTGGGTGAAAAAAAAATCATGAACATCTTGTCCATTCGTGTCTAAATGGGTTCCCATTTTGACCTGAATGGACAAAACTGTTATTTAGAGCATTCTAAAATAAGCCAAAATAAGACACCAGGTGACAGCAAAGTCACTTCATCTTTAGGTTTTAGCTCTAAGAACTTATTGGAAGGATATTTTAATGTAGTTAACAAATGTAAAAAATAAAACATAAAAATAAGCATATTTACATAGAAAATATGGTACTTTTTGAAGTAATTAAATTCAAAAATACCCCAAAATAAAATAAAAAAACACCATAAACGGATAGACAAAACTTTATCGAAGATCGTGATAACATTTATAATAAATAAAAATCCTTTTATTTTAAAAATCCACAGAGAGTCCTCTGTGCCCACATTTGTCCACAATTACAGGGCTATAAAGTGAATACGGTTTGAGGACTACAGCTGAATATCTAGTTTATCAATATTTTTTCAATGCACTTATGTAAATTAGAAATTCTAGTAAAAATTTGAGTAAATTTATCAGTAAGTTTGATGTTTTTTCATCCAGAAAACTACTGCTCAAACTATGTCACGCTTTGAATGTTCACGCAAAAATGAAAGTTCTGTATTTACTTGACTTTATTTCTTGTGACATGAAAGATATATGTTAAGAAAAGTTTTTGGTTAGTAGAATTTTTTTTAAAAGTTATTGGTCATCAAAACTGTTTTTTTTTATATTATTCTCTGCTCTATAAAACAATGAAATTCATACGTGTACTTTTGAAATGAGTTAAAAACTCTAAATATACACTGTAAAAATGATTTTTTTGGTGAAGTAAATACTACTGAAAAAAACAACAACAATGTAATTTACATGAAAAAGTTAGTTCAGGCAAGAATAAAAAAAACTAAATTCCATATCAGTACTTAATCCAAGCTAGTAGAAATGAAAGTGTAAATCAACTCAATAAAACTAAGTAAAAATTACTCAACTTTTCTGATACTGGGGTTCCCATCATGCACTGGACCTTGAATAATTAATGAGGTTCATTTTTCACTCATTTCCAGCTGTATTTACACTGTTTTATCATTGATTTTTGTTGTCAGTATTAGTAACTTGCCATTTTGTGACATTTCGAGTACATTTCTTGCTCAAAATGACACATTCAAGCACAAAAACGACCCATCAAATGTTACCGCCAGTGTGTATTGTCTACCAAGTATTGAGGTCTTTGCATTCGCTTAACATCTGACATGATGTAATATAAATTACTTAGATGATCTAAGTAAAGCACATACTATAAATGTCTAATAAAATTCAATATTATTGTTTTAGTGAAATGTAATGCAAAGGAAAGAAATCAATATTAATCCATCTTTTACTAGCAAAGTAATAAAAATAAAGATTTTCTGTAAAGTTTACTTAATTCCATATTCCAAGTAAATGTAACTTAATTAAAAAGCTACTGATAAATATGTTTAGGTTTTTACTTGGCAGATCTTTGTAAATTTACTAGCATTTTCTGAGTGAAAAAAGTTGCCTAGCTTTTTTCTAAGTAAATCCTACTCCATTTTTTTTCAGTGTATCTTTGTCTGTGTAGCTTTTAGTGTTTAGCGACATGGCCTTTTCCAAAGAGTAACTTTCTTCCATTTATTTATTCTGCAGCAAATTTGTTAAAACTCCCAACAGGAGCACAATCCGCTTCATTTTGCTGAATTAATACGCCTCCTGGAAAAAATCCTGACGTATTCTCATTTCTTCTCAATATTTAACAGACTTATGGGACAATACATCATAAATTGGAATAATACAGGATGGAATAACTCTTGAATAAGTTGTCACATTTTGGGCCTGGTCTTGTTGGTGTGGTGACGCCAGTGTGTGTTTTTGGGAGATGGTTAGTCATAAAGTAATAAACGTCAGCAGAGAATCATAGTCACGATGATGGACAGGGCCAAAATCAGACCCCGCTTCTAATGTTGGGTCGCAGTCGCCTGCGTTTAGACCAAACCGCACATGAGCCACAACATTCAATCGCACACAAAACAAAAATACCAAAAGAGAGAAACTTCACTTGCTACTGACGTCAGTTTGTGCACAAACACACACGCCTTTAAAGCGTCAATTATGCCGTGCCATGTTGGGCTTGGCAACCGGTCCTCCTTCACCCTGATTTTGAATTATCGCTTTGCAGAGTCTATATACGTGTGAGCGACAGAGAGCGACACAAATGTCAAATTGTTCATGGACTCGCGTCAATGGGGGTGATTCACAACCTTTAAGATCGAAAAGCAGAACCGCTTTGAATTACACAACAGAACACACACATCTAATGAGAGTGGAAAAGTGAGTATCATGGGGCAAGAAACCTGAAGGAAAGAGAAAAGGTGAGATAATTTAACTTGTCTCACTCTCTCTCATATCCTACAGTGATGTCAGCTGCCTCAGAGAGATCAAGTGAAGCTGTGCGCTTGCCCAACCAACCACCCCCACACACACACACTCTAACACACCTCAAGAAAATGGCTTTAATCAAAACAGTCATTCCCCATCAGCACTAGACGCAGTGACAGTACACACTTTTAGTACTTGAAGGACAGCTTCATTGATTATAACGAGACTTATTTTATACCTACTGTAACATTAGCAATGTTTTCTATTGACATGAATGACACCTCAAACCCAAGCTTGTTTTGGAGAGGTGTGCTATAGGCAATCACACTTATGATTTTCAGACGATTAAAACATCTTATAGACTTAAGAAAAGTGAGCCATAGGGATCCGAGATTTTGTAGACTCTTCTTACTTGGGGAAGCAATACTCAAGCAATCAACCGAATTAACCAGGCCTTCAAACAAGCGTAATAAACCTCTATTTTTTCAGAGAACGTCGCAATTGACACGTCGCAGGGAGGTCATACTTCGTCATCCGCCATTTTGTCTGACCCCATGTCATCCAAGATATTCATGTCATTCTTTCTTCAGTCGAAAAGAAATTAAGGTTTTTGATGAAAACATTCCAGGATTTTTCTCCATATAATGGACTTCAATGGGAACCAAACGGTTCAACGTCAAGACAGTTTCAGTGCAAACTGTTCAAAGGGCTTTAAACGATTCCAGACAATGAATAAGGGTCTTATCAAGCGAAACAATCGCTCATTAAAAAAAAAATTGTTTTATAAGCTCAAATGGTCGCCTTGCTCTGTGATGCGCGTTCGTGACTCTCCTGTTCGAACTCGTTAACCACAATGAACAAATCTTTTTTCGTGTCATTTGGTTCATTCAATGAGCGAAATGAACGAGTTGACTCTGGAAAAGATTTGTTCATTTGATGAACGAGTTCGAACATGAGTCACAAACGAGCATCACAGAACAGAGCAAGGCGAGCATTTGTGCTTATAAAACTTAAACTTTGTTATTTATTTTTTAAATGAGCGATCGTTTCACTTGAGATTCATCGTCTGGAATCGTTTAAAGCCCTTTGATCAGTTTGCACTGAAACTGTCTTTTGGACCTTGAACTGTTTGGTTACCAGTAAAGTGCATTATATGGAGAAAAATCCTGGAATGTTTTCATCAAAAACCTTAATTTCTTTTCGACTGAAGAAAGAATGACATGATCATCTTGGATGACATGGGGTGAATAAATTATCAGCAAAAGTTTTTTTTTTAAAGCGAACTACTCCTTTAAATCAAAATTCATAGTCTGTAACAATACAGCAATATGAAACTTTCTCTAAAGTATGCTCATGACCCTTCATGGGTGTTTACGGTTTTATTAAGCCATCAAATACAACATGTGTATTTGTGTAATTGATAGTTTTGGGTTCAAACTTGCAGCTTAAACTTGTGTGTGTGTGCTGTGTGTAGTACTCTGAACATGCAGGCAATACTATCTCTCCAGATCAGTGCTTTTCCATCTCTAATGTCTTTCCCAGAAATCTCCTCGCACACAATGAGGGGCTTATATTCTGCCCTACGTGTGTGTGTGTGTGTGTGCGTGCTTAAATTCATTTAACCCAGACCATTTATGACAATAAATTACACTACTCAGAACAGTGGACCCACTGAAAGAAAACAATTATACACATACAAAAGGTGTTTTGAAATTAAGCACCTGCAGAGAAATTATAGTATAGTAGGGTACTGTGTCTTTCACAAAAATAACCGCCAACATAACACAATCTCGTAACCTTCAATAAATTGTTTTATCTTACACTAATTTCTCTTACGAAATTACAATTTTCTTTTTCCAGGTGGAATGAAAGTGAATGTTGGCCAAGGACTTTCAAACACCAGTATACAAGTGACACATGTGGTATGACTTGTATTGCTTATATTAATATTAGGCTATACATAGTAATAAAATAAAAAAATCCACACTCAAAGCTCAAAAATGTAAGATTTCTTGGAACTTGTGATCATTCACTTTCACTCATTGGAAAAACGCACCTGAAGCAACATTTGTGCAAAATGATATGCCATTACAAGTAAAATGAGTAATGTAATCAGATTACTTCCCCCCTCCAAGTATGGTAACTTGTAAAGTGATGCATTGCTTTTAAATTTACTACAAAATAAATATTCCTTTTTCAAATATATAACAAGTTGCTTTGTTTTTTTATGCATTGATTGACAGCTCTCCTTTCCCTAAGTAAAGAGGTGTTGTATGCGCTGTGCAAATATGATCGTTATTGTAGTTCTAAATGTGCATCCTATTCTTCTGCAATCCAGAATGCATTTCCATCAGAGGCTTATTCATTTCACTTTGGGTCACATTTGGCAAAAATTAAATTTTAGTTGTTCTTAAAACAAAGCAAGCTCAACTAAGTTGAAAAAAAAGTAACGCAATACTTTCCATAAAAAGTAACTAAGTAGTTACTTTTTTTAAGGGAGTAATGCAATATTGTAACTAGGGGCTGGGCAGACGAGTTAATCGCGATTAATCGCATCCAAAATAAAAGTTTGTGTTTATATAATATATGTGTGTGTAGTGTGTATAATTATTGTATATATAAATACATACACATGCATGTATATATTTAAGAAATATTCGCATTTCGCAAATAAAGTATGTATATACTTTATATATATTTATACATAATTAATATTATATGTAAATATAAATATTTGATATATTAATAACACATTTTTCTTAAATATATACATACATGTGTTTGTATTTATATATACAAAATACTTATACACACACTACACCCACATTTATTATATAAACACAAACTTTTATTCTGGATGCGATTAATCGCGATTAATCATTGCCCAGCCCTAATTGTAACGCAATACAACTATGTTGCTTTGATCTCGTTTCACTTTCAAAGTGGCACAAAAAAAAAGAATTTGTTTCATCCGAAACAGATCTGGCAACGTTTTAATATGCTGGTTGTTGTACAACGTGCTGTGGCATTTCTGAAAAGCAATGTCTGGTGAGTAGCGCTAAAGGTTAAGGCTCTATCGTGTTTGAAAATAGAACCTACACTAAACCCGACCCAAAACAATACTGTTAATAAAAGAAAACGTGAAATAAAAACGCATTTGATGGAAGCAAATGGAAGCAACCATGCCATATTAGCAGCTTCTACAAGTCTTTGAGCTTGTAGTGTTGTAGCTTTGAGCGTGTTTCACAAGATTCGGATTTGGATCCACCAAACAGGCTGACTGCATCAGAACAGCTATAGGCTACATATAGAGCTGGTTATGCTCAATAAATAAATTAAGTCAACATAGGCCTATTATTGGTTTACAATCAAATCATGCACTACAAGTGTTTTTAGGTCAAAACACAATCAATATTTTGCCACTGTAATCAATGTGTGATTTGTACAGATAGTGGAAACTGCAGAGAATTTAATGCACTCAAGTTTTGCAAAAATGTACACTATCGGTCAAAAGTTTAAGATCGGTAAGATTTTTTATGTTTTTAAAAGAAGTCTCTTCTGCTCACCAAGGCTGCAATTTTTGATAAAAAATACACAAAAAACACAGTAATATTGTGAAATATTATGACAATTTAAAATGACTTTTTATGTTAATATATATTTAAAATGTAATTTATTCCTCTGAAAAAGCTGAATTTTCAGCATCATTACTCCAGTCTTCAGTGTCACATGATCCTTCACAAATCACTCTAATATGATGATTTTATGCTCCAAAAACATGTATGATTATTATCCATGATGAAAACAGTTTTTACATTTTTATTTCAGGATTCTTTGATAAATAGAAAGTTCAAAGAACAGCATTTATTTAATTAGAATCTTTTCTAACATTATAAATGTCTTTACTGTAACTTTTGATCAATGTAACTCATCCTTGATGAATAAAAGTATTGATTTCTTATTTATTTCCCCCAAAAATAAAATACAAATTCTTACTGACCCCAAACTTTTTAAAGGGTAGTGTTTAATGTAACAAAAGCTTTCCATTTCAGATAAAAGCTGTTCTTTTGAACTTTCTATTCATCAAAGAATCCTGAAATAAAAATGTAAAAAACTGTTTTCAACATGGATAATAATCATACATGTTTTTGGAGCATAAAATCATCATATTAGAGTGATTTGTGAAGGATCATGTGACACTGAAGACTGGAGTAATGATGCTGAAAATTCAGCTTTTTTTCAGAGGAATAAATTACATTTATAATATATATTAACATAAAAAAGTCATTTTAAATTGTCATAATATTTCACAATATTACGGTGTATTTTGTGTATTTTTTATAAAAAAATTGCAGCCTTGGTGAGCAGAAAGACTTCTTTTAAAACTGTTTTTTCCCCTAATGATTCTAGGTTATGAAAACAGCAACATGAACATTCTGTTAAACTCCTCTTTTGGGTACCGCGAAGGAACTGAATACGTTTGTAATTTTTAGCTGAATTCTCATTTAACAGTGAAATAATTGAGGCAAACTAAACAAGATCACAGACAAACCTATATTCATCACTCAACTGAAGCAGCACCAAACAAACACTCTTAGCATAAATGCATATCAAAAGCGGTGCCACATGTACAGCTCAATGGGGTGCCCTCGCTTGTTGGTGCTTTCAGTGGATCAGATGGAAGGAAACACAGGTAATCCACTCGCCATATCAGCGCTGACAGAGCATCAACACATACATTAGCATATGTTAGCATTCCCATTCTTGTGGTCTCACATGCTCTATAATCTGTGTTGCAGCAGATTTCTTCATTGAACGACAAAGCCAAACAGAGACAGATCCGGACATAAATTTGTGTGCATTAGAAGCACCCAGACGTGCTGAGGGACAAATGCTAACATACATTATTGAGATGAAGCTTGGTCAGGTAAGTTTACACAGACACAAAGTCCGTTTCATAGGGATTGCCCAAAATAAGACCAAGCACCAGTTTATTATGGGATTCTGCACAGTTAGGTGTTTTCCAAGAGCATTTACTCTCACTTGAAAAGCATCTACGTGACACTATATTCTGGATCTTCCATACAGGAGGAGACATTGAGTTCAACCGCAATGTTTTTTTTTTGTCATATGTATATACATACTTAAAAAAAAATATATCTTTTAAGATTTGTTATCACAACATGTTTTATTTTGTCAAATCAACTTAAATGATTTATTTAGTTCAAATAACTTATTATTTTGAGTTTCTGACGATTAAATCTTCATTGTAGTAACTCACTTTATCCCGTTCAATCAACTTAAAATGAAGGCAACCAGGTTACATAATTTAAGTTAAACCAACAATTTTTTTTACAGTGAATATATATATATATATATATATATATATATATATATATATATAAAAAATTAATATATTTGTACACACATATATATATATATATATATAAATTAATATATTTTGTGTATATATATATATATATATATATATGTGATTTGTGTGTATATATATATATATATATATATATATATATATATATATATATATATATATACACATTTTTTTTAAGAAATTAAAACTTTTTTACAGCATGGGCAGTGATTAAAATTTGATCATAAGTGACAGTGAAGTCATTCACCTAGTCCTAGTTACAAAAAAAATCTATTTAATTTTTTTTAACTTCTATTTATCAAAGAATACTGAAAATATTTATCATGCAACACAATTTCCACAACAATATTAAGCAGCACAACTGTGCTCAACATTGTTAAAAATAAATTTTTCTTGAGAAGCAAATCAGCATATAACAAATATATTAAAATAGAAAGCAGTTAAAATTGTAATTTTGCATGGAGTATAAAAACTCAATATAACATGTGCATGTATATTTAAATGCACAGACACAAATATATTCTGAAATATTACAATTAAAGGGCATTTTACCATTATATGTGGCTTTTTAACTTATTTACAGAGACTCAGATTAGCAGTTTCATGTTGCTTATTTAAGTTTATTGTACACTGTATGAAGGTTTGGAAATAGATGATGGGTACTGGGTAAAAAACAGAGTCCTTTTGACTTAAAATTAAATTAAAACCGAAATGCTTAAACAGCTTGTTACACATTTTAAGATTTTAAGTACTGATTGATCAAATACAGCAAAAAGAGAAAGGAAACAAAAAGTGCAGATCATCGTCAGACAATTCATATGGAAATAATAAATAGAAATCAATAAAAAGCTACCTGGGTAGTGGTTAAAAGCATAATCCTAGTTCCGTAGCAACATTACAGACTAAAATTAACAATACTAAATAATTGCTTAAAAGACCCTTTTAAATCAGTCCTCTTACAGTTTGTTGAGAAATTAGATGGCAAACAGTGTCGAATCAGTCACTGTCTGCCCCCTGCTGCCGAGACAGTATAATACCATTAAAATGATTCAAATAGGAAAGAAATATGTCTCTTAAAAAAAAAGTGAATTATATTACAGTCGGACCTCAACCTGTCCATTTCAGCTTTGATCCAATATGAATCAATATGACAAAGACTTCCTTTCTCTCAACAGTGTTTAATTCCCTAATGAAACACTGACTGAGAGATTCAATCTACATTTTTCAGAAGATTCAAGTGCAAAACGTTTGCTAACAAAATGAACATATCACACCCACAAAGACAGGAGATGAGGAGAAAAATGTGCAAAAGTATGTGGAGGGAAAAAAACAGTGTGACAATACATAATGATGTGATTTCACAAAAATACCATTTGTTAAAATCTAAATTTTGTGATCTGACCTCAAACTGCAGACTGAAACAAACACACACACCATCCACGAGGATAAGTCATCAGCAGACGCCCGTTTACTTCTTCATGCTAAACCATCGGGATATGGAAGATTTTCTCTTGACTTTTTCTTTCTTCACATCTGCAAATGGTAGAGCACAACCCATACTTAACTACAAGGTCCATAAAGTTCATTTCAAGAGGTCATTTACTAATGGTGACCACAGTCTCATTTGGTTCCACAGAACATCAGTAACAGCTTCCAGGGCTTTCAGACAGTTTTTATGTCATGAATTGCAAATGGTTATGACTTTTGCCCACATTTGTGCATTGGTTTAATTGGGTTGGTAAATTATACATTTTTATAATAACTCGTTTTAGCATTGAAAATGCAGGCAGATCATTAGCCAAAGCTAGATACCTATGGTTTCCATTAGTGATCATTAAATCAAAATTGGTAGCATTACTTTTCCTGTTTGGCCTTTCAAAACATGGACTATATAAACATGCACTGAGTAATTACTCCCAAGATTCATAGCATTTGAGTTGGTGGGCAGAGAGTTGAACAGGTGCTAGTTATTCCAAATAGAAAACTTTAGTTTTAGCATCAGTGATTGAAGCTAAAAAAAAAAAACTGAAATGCTGTGGGTTAAAAGTGCAAAAGATGCATGTTTTTAAATCAGAAAACTTCCCAAGCTTTCCATATTTAACACACCATATACCAATGCCTTTAAATGAGGATGTTGCCCTTGAGTAAAATCTCTTGTGCAGTCAGCTTTACAATTACAAACTAAATATATCTGTTTATGTTGTTATGTTGACTAGAATCAGACACTGAACATTACTGATAATAATCCTCTGTGCCATCATTGAACAAATGTTGACAATAAACAATTGTCTCTGTGTTGCCAGGCTCTTATTATGTACAAACAAGAAGGGATGTTCATTTTGAATCATCTACCAGAATGGACTATAATAAATAGAGTTGGCTGCAAATTTCTGCCTCTTTAAAACTGGAGCCAGCTGGTGCACAGTAATCATTTTCTAGCTGGGGAAATGTAATCTAATCTATCGTACAAGTAAAGCAGGGGAAATTTGTGGCAATTTATGTTAAAGTCCTTAAAATATTATTTATTGATGAACGTTAAATATTTACTTCTTTTGCTCTCTCTTTATCAAAGGGCCTATGGGAAAAAAAAATATATTCTCAGGGTTTGATGCTACGTAATCATACTTACCGCTGGTACCAAGATTCTGCATCATCTTATTCAGCTCCTCATCCTCCTCTTTCTCCCTGTGGATGTAAGTGTAAAAAGAGCACAAATGTCACATTATATAAAGGTTTGAGGTATTCAATAGTGTTCTGGATAAATATAAACTATATTTAAATACATACAAACAAATTACTTATTTTAATGAAGTGTACCTGGTCATATTGTGCATTTTATAAAACAATAATAAAATTAAAAAAGTGGTAATTTTACACTCTTCTGCTGATGTAACCAATGATGCTATAATATCATCCAATAGCATTCCAATCCAAAACAAATTAAATACCAGGATAGTTCACTTTGAAATAAATTTTTGATATGTTTTAGCTAACCTCAAGGGCATCCAAGATGTAGATGTCTTTGTTTTTCACAGTATTTTCAATTTTGATATGTTTAGGTCAAACGTCTGTTGTCGTCATATAATGGAGGTCTATGGTCACCACCTCAAAGAGCATGCACCGAGAAGTCCAAATTAAACATGATTTAACGACTCGTAAATGTAAGTACACATTGATGGCCTAAGACACGAAACGAGCGGTTTGTGTGAGAAAACGAACTGTATTTATATAGTTTTTACCACAGCCACAAAGCGCCCGCGCCCTCAGATCACTTGGACATGGCTGTGAAAAGGTTAAAACGATATAAATACTGTTCGTTTTCTCACACAAACCGCTCGTTTCGTGTCTTAGGCCATCAATGTGTACTTACAATTACGAGTCATTAAATCATGTTTAATCTGGACTTCTCTGTGCATGTTCATTGAGGTGGTGACCATAGACCTCCATTATATGACTGATAGACAAGAACGGTTTGACCTAAAAATATAAAAATTTAAACTACTGTGGAAACAGACACCTACAGCTTGGATGCCCTTGAGGTAAGTTAAAACATACCAAAAATTAATTTCAAAGTGAATATAAAATAGAATAAATTGTCTTTATTTATGTAACACTATGCAATAAAATAAGATTAGGTAAGACTAAGCAATATATGTTTCTTCCTGCACACCTCAGTCTGTCTTCATCCAGACCCTCTAATATGGCGTTCCGGTCATTAACTATCTCCACAAGTTTGTCCATCAGCTCTTTCTGTCGTTTACGCTCGTGGTAGGTCTTCAGTTTGTCTACAGGATACAAAAATGATTTAATAGCTAGATTAGATTTTACTTTGACACAACTGACTGCTCTGATTTGGTCTTGACTACAATAGTCTAGTCTACACAAAGCTTCATCAACATCCTAAGATGCAGTGACCCAAAAAGTATGAATGCAATAGCATTATACAAACAAAATACTAAACCAAGGGGACTTTTTCCAGTGTTGAACCAACCTGGCGTCTCCAGCAGTCTCCTGAGCTCGGCCTCAACACTGGGCTGTTCTTCTTCTAGATCCTGTGTCTTGGCGCTATCATAACACAAATCACACATAATAACGCTGTTTAATAAATAGAGCATTCAGAAATACAGCATATTAACTATCAGCGTTCAACTGTTTGCACATACATGTACACAAGCTCGGATTCGCGTCTCATGTAGACCTGTTTGTTTCTGATGAGGGTAAACCAGTCAACCATTAAGTCATTCATTACGCTGTCGTCTTCTCCATCTGAAGAGAAAAAATAGAAATGCAAGACAAGTTAGTCAAGAGCTAAGAATCTGTATTTGTAATATTTGTCTCCACCTGCTGGAGCACCAGAGGACAACATCCGTTTTATTAAGCGTGTTTAAATAATGCTTAGACCACCAAGGTGTTGATTCTCTATTCATAATTCACTAGTTCACAGTAAGGATGAATCAACACTTTCATTTCATTCAGAATTTCATTCAAGTCACCATGAAATTCTAAATAGACATTACCATTGAATATAGCAGTATTATAATAAATGATTTGTCCGTACACAGTTTTTTAAAATTAATTTTTCCTCAAATAATGTGATTACTGACACGAGGGCGGGACAACCTGTAACTCAAATGACATCACAGTAATGGACCCTTTTCACATTTCCAGGGGTCTCAGAAGCGGTAGTCGTTATAGTTGGGTAAACATCTATAGTGGCGAATTGGAGACGACAGAAAATATACAATTTTTGCTTTTACATTTGCTCTAATAGTAAAGAAAAAAAAAGAAAAAAATGTTCGAGAACTTTCCAAAAAAGAGATTGATCACATTGGTCAGAAGAGAAAAAAAAACAAAAAAGTCTTCACAATTCAGGGTGTGCCTTCACACCCTCCATCATTGTATTAGAAACACTCTTGCAGCAGTGGTCATTTGTTTTCTGTCATTTACCGACAAGGTAATATATACAATACATAGCGTTACAAATGCGTTTAATTTGTTTAAATATGAATAACTTTAATATAATCGTGGATGTTGATAACTGCAGAAATGCACCAGTCTGTGAAAAGTATGTAATGACAAATTATCATATATATATATATATATAATATATATATATATATATATATATATATATATATATATATATATATATATATATATATATAATTTATTTATTTATTTATTTATTTATATAAAAAAATATTATAATAATTATATAATATAATTATTCCTGTGTCATTATTTAGCACATTATTATGAATTAACTTTACAAACTTTTCACATTCGATAATATATATATATATATATATATATATATATATATATATATATATATATATATATATATATATATATATATATATATATATATATATATATATTATTTTTTTATCGAATGTGAAAAGTTTGTAAAGTTAAATCATAATTATGTGCTAAATAATGTGACACAGGAATAATTATTTTACTGAGAAGTGGATCTGACAAAATGATAGATCCACTTTTCAGTAAAATAATTCTTTCTTTGTCATGCGCGTCTATGTGCCCCATCATTTTATTTTAACTGTAAAACGTGAACCATTTTTATTTTGAGTGTGTGTATTTTTGTACAGACCCTCATCACTTTGTCGGAGTTGTTTTTCCAGGTCTACTCCTCTTTTCTGCAACTCGTTCATATTCATCTCAATTTCTTTCAGCTCTTTCTGAATGTCTTCTTTCGGAATGTAACCCGGCTAAAGCAAACAGACACACAATCTGTCAAATGGGAACTTTTGCACATATTACTCTACAAAAAAAGCATTGAAAGGAATAAATAAACCACTTAGGATCTGTATAGTCTATCTGAGGAACTGAATAGATGCTTCAAAAGGGTTTACTATGAAGTCACTCTATTTTGATTGTAGTAGTCTATTCAAAGATAACTGTGCCCCAAAGGGTCCCATTCACTCTCCAAAACAGTCTAAATAGGCCCCTTGACAAAATAATCCCTCAACACTCACACACACACACACATCAGTGCAGACAGAAATGCACAGGACCAGATAACACATGTAATTATTGTTTTGACACACACCTTGTGTGATTTGTGAGTTTCAGTCCCTGAGGGACTAACTGGAGAAACACTGCTGGAGTCTAGAAGACAGACAGAGAAGAAAACAGACAGATGAACGGAGAAATGGAGAAACCAGTAAAAAATGTTTTAAAAAGTACTGCATGTGCTCCCCGTATTCATGTTAATGCAAGTAATATTAATGTTAACATTTTAATGCAAGTTTGGCTGTTCCTGGCATCCTTACAAAAAACATTATCATGGTATTATCTTGGATTTTGGACAAAAAAAAAATGCATTTAAGTTGATATTCTTTAAAATAACTTTGAAGAACTATGTGTATATCCCGATATGTAAATATATAGTTTCAATACACTGCAAAAATATCCTTAAATCAGTATCTTGATCTGTTTCACAAGATATATTTCTCTGAGAAGCAAAATTGTACTAGTTTTCAGTAGTGTTATTGTTAATGTGTGATTGTATTAAAGTTTAATATACATTTAATAAATTAAAAAAAATTAAATAAAAATTAAGATTAAAATTAAATAAAAGTATGTGTATATATATATATATATATATATATATATATATATATATATATATATATATATATACATACATGTATACACACACACATACATATTATATATATATATATACACACACACACACATATTATATATATATATACACACACATATATATATATATATATATATATATATATATATATATATATATATATATATATATATATATATATATATATATATACATACACACACACACACACAGCAAAATTGTACTAGTTTTCAGTAGTGTTATTGTTAATGTGTGATTGTAATAAAGTTTGATATACATAGTAAATAAAAGTATATAACCGTAAACCTTAAAGGAAAATTAGGAATGTTGCATTGGTAACTAATGGAAAGAAATAATTAATTACTAAAATGAAATAAAAAAATAAAAACACACAAAAATCTAAATAAATGAAAATGACAAAATCCCATAACAAGATAACCTACTAAACTTTCAAATGAAAAATACTTTTTTTAAATATATATATATGAATAACTGAAAACATTAAAAAGGGCTAATTCCAAATATTTAATTCTAGAATAGTATATACTATTCTAGAATTAAATATTTGGAATTAGCCCTTTTTAATGTTTTCAGTTTATATATATATATATATATATTTTAAAAAAGTATTTTTCTTCTTGATCGTGGTCTTTATACATACATTTATATCATAATTTTGTTATAAGCACAATATTTTATAATAAACTCATTTTCAAACTTATGCTTAACCCTCATAAAATCCATTACTTTGCTATGGATACATCGATTTTCTTTTATTGTTTTCAAACTTGACTGGTCTTGCCTGAACATTTTTGGCAGAGCAAGTACTTGTTCTTATGTGACCTTTTGAAGAAATGTTTCCTACGGCCTTACCACTAGCTTTAGGCCTGTTGTTCATCGGGCTAGGTGAGGGCCCTTTGGGGAGCTGATGCTGATGGAGATGCTGGTGGTAGAGGGAGCAGGAATGGACACTGTGGTGATTCCCAGACCTGATGTCTTTGGAGAAGCTGCTTCTGCTTCCGGCCTCTTGGAGGGTGAGCCGGTGTTACTGGGAGGAGTTCTAAAAAACAATCAAAAAAGAAAGAAAGGGAACAAGAGAAAGATATTCAACTTTTCTGTGGTGTTTCTCAGCCTCTAAATGTTTAGCATCGCTTCCCTCACCTCTGACGGGTGAAAGTTTGGAAGGGTGGGGCAGGAATTTACAGGGTATTTACAGGCGAAAGATCTTCAAGGGGGAAGTGCATGTGCACTGAGCTCTATCGCTCTGGGAACGTTCAGATACGACCCACTGCTGGTCTTACTGGGCGCAGTGGTTTTACATGCCCATGAAGAAAACCAATCACAATAGATTGTGAAGAAGTGGGAGGGACAGACCTTCTGGAGAACGAAGCGTTTTATCAATAAAGAGCAAGATTTGGTTAAGGAAATCATAGAGAAGATGATAAATGATTTTACTGAGAAAGAACATGACAAAAATGATTCATTCCACACTAAAGAACAAGACAGTATTAGTGAAAAAGTAAAAAAAAAAAGTAATTTGGAGAGATGACAGAAATGAGCAAACTTACTTCACAGGCTTGAGCATGGACCTCCAGCCAGATGGAGCCGTATCATTGTCTGAAATTACATCAAACGATTTGTAAAGTTTACATTTTCCTTTTACACCTTCTAAAGGTCACTGGGCAGATATTTTAAAAATGGAAAAAGAAAGCTACAGCTATTATACTTTGTTTAAATGACAAGATGAACCTTTGATCTAATAAAACATTGGTACCTAGTCAACCGTTATCTGAGATTTGTTTTCATGGTAATTGAATGTAAAGAGTTTTATCTCTAAAAACGGTTTAGTGTATAATGCTAGTATATGGGGGCATTTAATAAGTAAAAAGAAATCTCTAGTTAATATCAATAACAAGGCTTAAAATAGCCCCACACTAACACAGTAACATAATGAGGGCCCATACATGCAAAACGAAGCATTGAAAACTGTATAAGTGTACAGAACGTTTAATTAGAAGATATTTTATGCTTTGTGTTGCATGTACAAACCTTTTGTAAATCTATAAACAGCTACACTGTCACTTTTGATCAATTTAATGCATCTTGATTGAATAAAGCATTCATTTCTTTTTCTTATTTTAATAATAATGGACCCCAAACACCATTCTAAATATCTTTACTGTCAGTTTTGTTCAATATATTGCATTCCATCTCTAATAAAAGTATTCATTTCTTTATTGATACTTTGCACGTGACGTCACAAGTACTGGCTGATGGGCAAAAACGAATCCAGTAAACTAAATCAAGGATCTTGCCAGGACGACCCCAGGTTTAATATACAAAAGAAGGTGTTTTGAGGTGTAAACGACATGCCAGATAGTTTTTGTGCGATTGGATGCACTATATCAATCGTGTAATCTTAACATAAATGTGCTTACATGTTCACCAATAGGTGGCGTGAACACATTCATCTGTACGTGATATGATATGATACGAGAAGATAAATACATGGAGAATGAATGACACGTTACTGTTGCACTACGTCTATTTATTACTTACTTAGTTACTTTGCATGCTTACTGTTTTACACTTATTACTATACAACTTTACAGCCTAACAGATTGCTAACAGGATTGTTGACAAAATTGTTTCCCACCAGCTATCCATGGTAGTCACGTGACTGCAAAGTATGAATAAACTGCACTAAGCCAAAAATCTGATTTGATTGATTAATGTTATTCTAGGAAGGAAGGAATTGATGTAGGAACATATCCTGCCTGGATAAATCACATTACACAAGTATAATAACTGTAACTTTCTTTTTCTCATCTTTAAAATACCTGCTCTTTCACTTTTTAAAGGTGTTAAAACAACTTTAACAATAGTTAATTTTCTACCTCAAAATATAAACCTGAAATGGAAATGTGACGCATTTCCATTTTATATTATTACAATAAAATATTGAATAAAACCATAATAAATAAATAAATGAACACAGAGGGGTGTTTTTCCTCCTCATTTTAGGGACCATTTGTTTGACAGAAATGTGATCAAAAACCTCATTTTGAAAATATCCAGGACCAATAAGACCAAGCTATGCAAATGATCAATACATGAAGTGACAGTTGTGTAGATGAGATAGTCTTCCTCACCCTTGCTCTCGGATGGCAGCGTGCTCACGGGCCTGGATAAGGTTTTATTATCTTTGATCCAGGATGGTGTTGAAGCAGCGGGGCAGCAGGTTTCACATCGGCATCCAGTGCTTTGAGACGCACCCTACCAAAGGGGCCTTTAGCACCCGATTCCACAGGGGAAACATTACTATGGAAACCAAAGTGTGACAGGAACGTGTTAATGGATGTGCCTACACTAAATTGTCAACAAACACTTCAAGACGGATTTAACCCTAAAACCGTATTGTGGACAAATGTGGGCAAAATAGTTGATTTATTTTTAAAAATACTTCCCTTGATCTGAGTGGTACAAGACTTGGCTATTTTTCCTAAATTTGCCTCTTGAACACACTTTTTTTTTTACTCAATTCTACAATGTTAAGTGGGTGAGAAAAAAACGCTTCCGGTCAAAAATGGGCACCCATAGAAATGAATGGGAAAAACTTTCTGCACGACTATGACAAAAATCATAATTGTCGATTATTGCCTTGAAATTATAATTGCGATTATTAATTACGATTATCAAAATTTACATTGAATGATGTTTTGAACAGCTTTATGCCATTGTTCGAAGTGACTGCATGCAAATTGTTATATCAAAATAAAATGGCTGAAAACTCCTGAAAACTTTTAATGCTTTTCTATGGATTAAAGTAACACCAAGTAACTTTTCCTCTTCGGTCGCCCTACTGGTTGGAAACGAAATTGTCCATTGCCACTGTCGTAAATAATTTAGCCTACCGTCGCACGCACGCTCGCTGTTTATCCAGCACCGGCTTTAGAATGAACGATGTCCACAGACAAGGTAGAGTATGTTACATAATTTCAAAAGGATGATGTATTGCGACATCAGAAACGAAGAAAAACGAAATAACGACTATTGTAGTGCTTGATGTAAAGCAGTCGAATTTTGTAGTTCTTTTTGTGGTCTGGTTCCTACCCGAACCCTGAAGTTACATAGTGCCAGTAAAAGTGATACAGACCCTGTCAGGCGACGGCAGAAGTGCCTGTTATGACTTGATGAACCACTGATAAGATTTTGGAAACATTATTTTAAGTAAACAATGTTAGATAGTGTTGCTTTAATGCTAATTATAATGTTACACTAACTAAAATTAAAACAATGGGGAAAAAACCCTTAAGATAAGCTGTAAAAAAACACATTTTAAGCACAGAATAATGTAAGTGGAATTTTTATAATTGTGCCTTTGAACGATTACATAATTGTGGCATCCATAATTGTAATCGCGATTACAAATTCGATTAATTGTGCAGCCCTAGAAAAACTGTAATTTAGAGCATTCTAAAATAAGACATCGGGTGACAGCAAAGTCACTTCATCTTTAGGTTTTAGCTCTAAGAACTTATTGGAATATTTCAATGAAGTTAAAAAAAAAAGCAAAAATAAAACATAAAAATAAGCATAATTTACATAGAAAAAATGTACTTTTAGAAGTAAATAAATTCAAAAATACCCCCAAAATAAAAAAAAACCCACCATAAATGGATAGACAAAACATCATCGAAAACAGTGATATAACATTTATAATAAATAAAAATTAGGATCACACCTGAGTCCCCTGTGCCCACATTTGTCCACAATTACAGGATTAAGGGCTATAAAGTGAATACGGTTTGAGGGTTAAACAATACTCAATAGGCTTGAGTACATAGAGGCTATAGTTCGGTTTTATGACTATCGTTTACTTCCACCCAATGAAAATAATGGCCAAGTATGTAATGTGCTTTATATGTGTGAATGTAGCTCACCTGCTGCTTGCTTTCAGCCCAGCTGGACTCGGAGACAAGCTGTTATTATTTTTTCCCTCCGTCACCATCTTTCCGATCACAACCTTGGCTTTGTCCTTTTCATTCTCCTTCTCTTTTTCTGTGTCTTGAGTTTTTGCCCAGTCTCCGACCCGTAGCAGGACTCTCTTTTTACCTGCTCCAGCTCCTGGAGGGACTTTGGGCGTCGTACTCTCTGTTGTAGGAGTCACACTTACTGTACTCACAAGTGTAGTTGAGGTGTATGATGGAGTGCTCTTACTTTCAGGCACAGTACTGCTGAGACTCAAAGAATGCTAACAAAGAAAAGGAAAAAATATTAATGTTCTGGTCAGTACAATAAGCGGAACATTGTCAAGTTCTGGTCGATAACCAAAAAATGGGCAACATTAAAATAAAATTGTCTAAAAAATAAATAGTAAAAAATCAATAGGGTTAAGTTTGAGTTTTGAAACGTTTAGCGTACAGAAGACGCTTGTCAAAATGATCCATGAAAACGACTGAAAAATGCTGTGTTATTCATACCAGGCCAATAGTTGGCGATGTCACATTGTGAAGAAACACTACACGCTTTATAGACTGAACACGCATGTGCATGACATCACCATTTAAACAAGTTTACATTTTTGTAGTTTACATGGAGACGATGAACGGTATCATTTTCAAAAACTTGCTCTTTGAAAGTTCAAATTTTCAGGCTCCAAATCTTCATTGTCATGTAATTAACAGCCAAAACATGATACGTTTTACGTTTCTAGTTGAAAACGGTGTCATTTAAACGCCCCTTAAAAGCTTAAAGGAGTAGTTCAATTTGCTGATCATTTACTCACCCCATGTCATTCAAGATGTCCATGTCTTTCTTTCTTCAGTCGAAAAGAAATTAAGGTTTTTGATGAAAATATTCCAGGATTTTTCTCCATATAATGGACTTCAATGGGAACCAAACGGTTCAAGGTCCAAATGAGAGTTTCAATGTAGCTTCAAAGGGCTTTAAATGACATCAGATGAGGAATAAGGGTCTTATCTAGGACCCTTCGAAGTCATGAAGATTTGTTCATTTGGATGAACAAGTTCGAACAGGAGAGTCACGAATGCTCATCACAGAACAGAGCAAGGTGAGCATTTGTGCTTATAAAACTTATACAGTTTTATTTGTTTTAGAAATGGCCGATCGTTTCTCTAGATAAAACCCTTATTCATCATCTGGTGTCGTTTAAAACCCTTTGAAGCTGCACTGAAACTCTCATTTGGACCTTGAACCGTTTGGTTCCCATTGAAGTCTATTATATGGAGAAAATGCTGGAATGTTTTCATCAAAAACCTTAATTTCTTTTTCGACTGGAAAAAAAAGACATGGACATCTTGGATGACATGGGGGTGAGTAAACTATCAGCAAAAGTTTAAAAAAAAAGTGAACTATTCCTTTAAGTGAGTTTAGGCATCACAAAGGTAGAGGACAGTAAAGGGAAATCTAAAATGTAAAACTGGGGGAAATGAGCATGCACAATTAAATACCCCAATATACTGTATGATTAGTTCTGATTGATAGAAAATAAATTAAAAGTTGCAATATTGTACTAAAATTGCAATATAATCCTGAGATATCATGCATCCCTAAATACAATCTTTGAAATACAATCCAACAATCTGATATACAATAAATTCTTAACAAAACTGATGAAATTTAAATTTAGCACTATTATTCAGTTTAGCTGAAATTATAGTAATTTTCTTATGCCTTTAGTGATTTTATCCTTTTTTTATTCCATATAGCTTTCATTTACTTTTATTTCAGTTTTAATAAGGCATTTTGATACTTTAACTTAAACCTAAAAGGCAACATATTATTATATTTATTTAGCTTTATTTAATTGATTTAATTTAGCTATTTATTTAATTATATTTTCATTTAGCTTTTTCATCTAATATTTATAAATTTACTTCAGCTTTATTTCAAACCGAAAACTAATTTTTAATATAATCTGAAATGCAAGAGAAACACATATTTTATCCCAAATATAACAATATCATAAATTAAAAGTGTCAAAATACGGAACCAAAAGACATTCACCTCTTTCTGGCTTCTTGGTTGGTCTGTACACTGTTGCTTACAGCTTTAAGAGGCTCCGTGGGCGTTTTGAGGTTAAAAGAGGTTTTCACAGTTGTTGTCTCTGGTGTCGGAGTTGTTTTAGGTACTGGCTTGAGCTGAACTGCTGGAGTAGGTGTGACTGCTAACCCACGGGTGGGTGTACGGTCATTTTATTGGCCAGCCAATCCGGTTTAGATGCGTTCAGGTGTTAAACCAGATTTTCCAGTAACTCCACCGGATGCATTCTGGACAGTCTTGGTTATAAAGGTAGAAGGTGTCTTCGGTGAAGGCACTGTGATGTGTGTGGTTGGCGCAGTTAGAGGCTTCTCTGTGCTTGTGTGTGTCTTGCAGATGAAAGTGCCAGGTTCTTTTCCAGCCTTGTAGGTGCCAGAGAGAAGAATAGTGGAACACTCTCTGCATCTGTTGAAAAGAAAGGTTGAAATCGACTTAAGCACAGAGGAAGGCGTGCATTTGCAATTGCCAGTCCCAAACTCTGGAACAGTCTCCTGATTCATATTAGAACTGCCCCTTCAATTTCGATTTTTAACTCTACTTTCATCAGCTTTTAACCTTCCTTGAATCACTGAATCTTCTTCTCCCTCTGTGTACATCTTATGTTTGTTTGGTTTGTATGCTTTTATTGTACAGCAATTCAGTCAACCTTAGTTGTTTTTAAATGTGGTATATAAATAAATACTGTATTGTAGAAAAAAAAGGTGTAAAGGTATATGTGCATTGGATAGCATATCAGATCACGAAAAAAAAAAACATTGTAAATGCTTTCCAAGACATCAGGAGGTGAATGATTAATTTATAGTATATTATTCCAACAGATATTTATATTCACTCCCTTTTAGTCATGCATACTAAATGATCAGGTGACAAAAATAGAGAACTATGATCGTTGAAGATCTGAACAATTAAAAGCAAAAAGCAAAACTGAAAGGCAGCTATTACACAAAACACCCCCCACATTACATGAAATCATTGCAATGACAATTCAAACATGATTCACTAGCCATGTGGAGTGGATGCATTTGCATTAATGTGCTATTTTTAAACTTAAAAATAAATTAATAAAAGGATCAATGGCACAAAAAAACTGAAGTGACTTACTTAAAGCAGTTCCTGTGGTACAGTTTCCCATCTTACTAGGTGGCGCTGCACAAGGTGAACATGTTGGTTACAAACTGTACAGCTGCTGCTCAGAGATCCTGATGATTTATTGGCACGTTCAGCCAAAACTTCTCTCTGGAAATGACAAAAAAAAAGATTAATTGGTCTGTGCAAACACCTCAATAGGGGTTTTATCAATTGTTTTCAAATAATCAATAATTATGTGCAAAACCATATTTACATTAGTTATCTCAGAATAAAGTAACCCAAGTGTGTGTAGACCCCTCTTTCCACACACTTGACCAAAAACAAACTGTCAAACAATTGAAAGTTCCTATTTGAGGTGACAAATCTCAGATAAATTACATATTGTACCTTATTTTCATTCGCGGTTTTGGCGTCTTATTTCTGTGGCTGGTTTAGGTGAAGCGAAAACTTTAGCTGTGACAGGTTGGTTCTTCTTCTCAGATGGCGCTTCATTAGACTCTTCGGCTGGTCTTTTAATCCCACCCATACCTCCAACTGCACATCCAAAGAGGGAAATGTTTTAGCAATGCTATAAAATGACCACATGGTAAACTTTTTTTAAAGAGGACCTATTGTGCTATTTTTGTGCATGTCATGATTTAGGGTGTAATGTTGCTGTTTGAGCATTAAAAAAAGTTACAAAGCACAGAGTCACTTCAGAGAGTTATTCTCTATGTAAGATTGCACTGTTTCTGAACTCCCTGAAACACCTTGATTGTCGTCTTAACTAGGGCTGTCAAACAATTAATCGTGATTAATGGCATCCAAAATAAAAGTTTGTGTTTACATAATATATGTGGGTGCACTGTGTATAATTATTTTGTATGTAAATACACACACATGCATGTACATTTCAGAAAATAATATTATTTATATATTAATATATATATATATATATATATATATATATATATATATATATATATATATATATATATATATATATATATATACAGCTATGAAAAAAATAAGAGACCACTGCCAAATCAGCAGTTGCTCTGGATTTATTATTTATAATATAAATAATAAATCCAGAGCAACTGCTGATTTGGCAGTGGTCATCTTTTTCCATAGTGTCACATATACATATATATATATATATATATATATATATATATATATATATATATATATATATATATATATATATATATATATAATATAAATTATATACAAATCTATATACAGCATATACATGAAAATATTTCTTAAATATATACATATGTGTATATATTTAAGTGTATATAATTAACTGTGTGTGTATTTAAATATATAAAATAATTATACACAGTGCACCCACATATAATATGTAAACACAAACTTTTATTTTGGATGCGATTAATCGTTTGACAGCCCTAGTCTTAAGTTTTCCTGGTTGAGTTGCATTCGTAGCGTGTTTGGTTATTTTTATTTATTTTTTGACCAATCACAACACACTGCTCCAGCCGACCAATCAGAGCACATTGCGATTTTCGGAGGGGCTTCATAAAAACAGGAACTAAACTAGACTGCAATTCCACAAAACATTATAAGCCCGAGTAGATTGTAGAACCATTTCCACCCATGCTCTACGACTCAAATTCGCTCACAATGCTTTTGAGTGTTACTGACAGACTGGGAAGAGAGGTGCCGCAACAATATAAAATATGTGAAAAATAATGTTCATTGTGCACACGCATGCTCTTACTGGGAGAACGTCCATGAAAATAGTTGTAGTACTGGGACACGTGAGGTCAGAATGCTGAGTCGATCAGGCACTTTTAGAGCCACCATGTCTTCGGCATCCAACAGGGCAGGTATACCCAACTCATTCTCTGCCACCTCGAAAGCCTGGAAAAAAAATAAAAATAATGTGAGGTGTAAGCTTTTAACAAGTGGGATTTAACTCTCAGCACTAAGGATGTGTCAGTGTGTGTGTGAGGACATTATTGCTGGAACGTCCGTGTAGCAGAACAATTAGAGGATTTCCTATCGAAAGTGTTTTTAAATTAATATACCCCTATTATCTAGTACTGAGACATGCAAAAATCATTCCAAATTTTAACATATCTTTGATATCTGCAGGCTGCAAAATGAAGAAAAAAAAAATTAAATGCAATGTGTTGATGAAAATTAACTTACAGAATATATACAAAGTGGAACTAGGCAATAATATCACAATTAAACTATTTTTTTTTACAAATTAAACAACTATATTTCTGCTTTTAACAGCTCTTACACAGAACATATTGATTGACATTAGCTATTAAAACTTAAAGGGATAGTTCACCTTGAAATTAATCTTTGATATGTGTTAACTAACCTCATTGGCATCCAAGATGTAGGCGCTCTTTGTTTCCACAGTAGTTTCAATTTTGATATTTTTAGGTCAAACCGTTCGTGTCTAACAGTCATATAATGGAGGTATATGGGGTCCACCTCAAAGAGCATGCACAGAGAAGTCCAAATTAAACATGATTTAATGACTCGTAACCGTAAGTACACATTGATGGCCTAAGACATGAAACGAGCAGTTTGTGAGAAAATGAACACTATTTATATAGTTTTTACCTCTTGTAAAGATCACATGGACGTGGCTGTGGTTACAAGATGTAAAATCGAGTATAAATACTGTTCATTTTCTCACACAAACCGCTCGTTTCATGTCTTAGGCCATCAATGTGTACTTACATTTACGAGTCATTAAATCATGTTTAATTTGGACTTTTCTGTGCATGCTCTTTGAGGTGGTGACCATAGACCTCCATTATATGACTGACAGACAGGAACGTTTTACCTAAAAATATCAAAATTGAAAATACTGTGGAAACAAAGACAACTACATCTTGGATGCACTTGAGGTAAGCTAAAACATATCAAAAATTAATTTCAAAGTGAACTATCCCTTTAAGATGTTTTGAACAAGTTGAACTCTGTGGAAAATTTGATCTGTGTTATACTAATTATGACGACGCGAATGTCACCAGATCAACTTTATCTTATGTATTTCACAATGATGAACCATTGGGTAAAAGTGGGTGATTTGTGGTGATTTTCCATCCCGAGGAAGAACTATAATTCCTCCATGCCATTACACAAAAATGCGAACTTGGCTTGGATTTCTTTGGGAGAAAAAACAAAACAAAACTTAGATCAAAAATAAACAAGAGCAGACATGACCAAGGAGAGAAAAATAATCTAGAAGGAGAGGAATAAGGGGAGGCATTTCTCTATAAAGATTCATTCAACAACTCACAGAGCAGGAAATATGATTCAAAGACCACAAATCTAAATGTAAACACTGAGAATCACTACAGATCTAATAGCTGAGAATGTACACAGTTTATTTTATACATATTTTCCTTATTTATAAAACAGCACACCAATGAGACGAGACAAAACATTTCATTACTTTTGCGCCATTATGTTTGACACAAACCGTTGAACTCTTAAGTCAGTGCCAGGTTTCTGTTTACCTTATCCTTAATCTCCACCCTGTAAACCAAGCATTACCTTATCTCAACACTTTCACTTTCTCTGTCTCTCACACGTGTTCTGCTTGGAAAGAGAATGTCTTCCTCACATGCACACAAAGCTATTCATTAGCTTTTCTTTTGCAGTACTTCAATTACTGTATTCTCTCTTCACAACAATTCTGGACAGCATTCCTTTTTCCATGGAAACAGGAAGGCAAGTGTGTGCAGATGATGATTTATAATGGTCTCCAACAGCACAAAATGTGATTCAGCTTCCTCAAAATAGAAGAAACCACAAGAATAGGCCTGGAGTATGCATCCAATCTGTCACAGCTTAGCCCTGGTCAACCACACATGGGTCAAACAGCTCCAGGAGAGGTCTAGCAAACACACTAACTGTTCAAATGATGGGGTTGTGATCTACTGTACTTGGAATGAAGACATTTCCCATAAAAACTTAGTTGTTGATCTGCTCTCTACAAATAAAGAACCAAAACATTCTTACTAGATGAGATCCGATCTGAAGTACTTGTAATGTGTCAATTACTTTTTTTTAGCCAATCCAAAAACCCTACAAACGCTCTTAAAAAGCACAAATGTTCTCACTGTAAAAAAATATTTTCAAGATTTGTTATCACAACATTTTTCTTTTGTCAAATCAACTTAAATAATTTATTTAGTTCAGATAACTTATTATTTTGAGTTTCTGATGATTAAATCAATCTCCATTGTATTAACTCACTTTTTCCATTTCAATCAACTTAAAATGAAGGCAACCTGGTTACTTAATTTTTTAAGTTAAACCAACAATATTTTTTTACAGTGCATTAACTTTTCTAGAAAGGGTTCTTTTAAATAGTTTACCCAAAAATGTAAGTTCTATCATCATTTTTCTCACCCTTAATTTGTTCCGAACTCTAAAAATGTATTTCTTCTATTGAACAAAAAAGATACTTTGAAGAAAGTTGGTAACCAAACAGTTGATGGAACCCATTGATTTATTATATAGTACTTATTTCCATAATATGGAAGTTAATGGGGTCCATAAACTTTTTGCTTTCCCATATTCTTCTAAACATCATCTTTTGTGTGCGGCAGAAGAAAGAAATTCATACAGGTTTGGAACAACTTTATGGTGTGAACTGTCCCTTTAAGAACTGTTCACTGAAAGGTTCTTTGGGAATCAAAAATTATTCTTCTATGACATTGCTGAAAAAAAATAAATATATATATATATATATATATATATATATATATATATATATATATATATATATATATATATATATATATAATATATATTTTTCAGCAATGTCATAGAAAAATCATTTTTGATTCCCAAAGAAGACTTTCAGTGTATATATATATATAGCTGATGATTTTGAAGGGGTGTTAGTGATACAGAGGAAAAGTGTAATTTTAACTATTGTGGAGATGGATATGATATTAGAAAATGAAAAGAAAAATAGGTATTGAAAAATATGAATTGACTTTGTTGGATAAATGCCATAAATGTAAAGTATTGTGGTAATGGAAATTACTGAAAAAAGGTGATAAAAGTTGATAAGATAATATTATAAAGTGAACAATATCTTACCTGTTTATTGTTTTCGTAAATATTTTCCTTGCTCAAAGAGTCAAAGTCTCTGCAAGAGAGCAAAGTGAACGTGAGTGAAAAGAAAAGGGAATTTCCCATGACAAATATTAACAATGTGAATCTTAACACTAATACAAACAAATCGCAAGCATGTCAACAAGCAAGGGGTGCCAGATACTCACTTGAAACAACTATTACAAGACGTAAACACAAGGTTTGAGTGTTAAGCACACAATCCATTTCCCAGGATGTGAAATAGGTTTTTTTTTAAAGTTTGAATGTCATCCATGATTCTAAAAGTTCTAACATCTAATTTGGAATTCTAGAAAAAGTCAATAGCCAATTCTTGCACTAAGTTCTAATGTACTGGAAGCTCTGGTTCTAAAACATAATGGTAGCCTACTACAAGTACCAATGTTCTCTTCCTAAATTCTAAAGTTCTTAACTTACGGTCTAAAAATCTTTTTACGAATACATTTCTTCACCCTAAATTCTAAAAGTTCTCATCATTTTTCAACTTACATCATGCCATATTAGGTTCTTAAGTGTTATGCCCTCGTCATAAGTTCAAATAGTTTGAACCACAATTCTAAACGTTCGTAAGTTTGATATGAGATATAAACCGTAAATAGATAAACTCTACGTTCGAATGTTTAGCATTTAAGTTCAGGAGCTGTGTTTTTCTGAGCACAATGCAGCACCGAACCGCGCGTTTGTTCTGTGGGGGATGTTACTTACATCAACTCCGGTCTGTGTTTGTGAATTAGAGCGCAGAAAGCCAAACCGTCCCGGAAAGATGTGGTCATGTTAGTGATCGAAACGTCCCGGTATCCTGCACACTGGATTTTACACCACTGTTGAAGCGCTTTCACCGCAGACATGGTGCGACTGCGACTCAACACGGGACTAGTACTTTAACTGAACACGGTGTCTACAGGCGAGGTGAACGCTGAATGTTAAACGCGTTTGGTTTTCACCCACTCAAAGTGATTTCACCGTCAGTTGAAGTTGAGAAACCCCTGAAACTCCTGGGATGGGAAAGAGTTGTTATGACGTCTTCATGGGTGGAGTTTAAGGTAAGCGTTTTTAAAGTACTTCCCTTACAAAAATTGTATGGTGCAACATGGTAATTTGGTTTATATGGAACTGAATGATTTCCATATTCCAAGAACTTACCAAAAGTAGCCTACCAAAACATGCTTTGCCCCATCATGGCAAGTTCCACGGTAATATTGGAAAATTACAATTATTACTAATACTATTTTATTAGTAAAAATAAGGGAGGTGAGTAAATTATCAGCAAAAGTTTTTTTAAAAGCTCCTTTAATTTTGAATAGTAAGCGTATATGTGTTTCTCATTTCATTTCATGCACAAACTTTTTTTCTGGAAAAAGTGTACCTCAGATCATTCCTTAAAATAAATGCCACTTTACTTGATATTTTGTTTCTAATTTCAGTTTGGGTCTTTTGCAATGTGTGCTGTTATTGTCCAAATACATTGCTGTGTTTAAAACAATGCATGCGTAATGTGACTAAATTGGCAGTGTACATGCTTTATATTTCTGTATAAAGCTGTTCTGCTGTAGTGCATTATTGCAGATCAGTGTTCAGGTGTTCGTTACGTTCAGGGTGTGTCATGGCTCTGTGTGGTTGGACGTGTCTAATCTCGCTGAGTCACTCTGAAGGAAGTAACAAATCGAGGCTTGCACTTTAGACATGATTGACCTCTAACTATTTTAAGATTTACATTGTATTGTATACATTTTTAGGTATAAACCAACTTTAAAACTTACTTATTTGTTCATATTTAATTATCAACATGGTAACATGAATCAACATGAATACAATAACACATACAGAATTTAAAATAGATAGCCTACATAGGCAAATAGGGAATACGTAATAAACGTTTGAAGACTTGGAATGGTTGTCATTCTTTATTTGACCAGTGGATGTCAGTAAGAAACCTAGTTGTCGAGTTCACTCTCAGCTGAAGTTGAAAAACCCCTGAAACTCCTGGGAAAAGTTTTTATCACATCTTCATGTGTTTTTAAAGGATTTCCCTTACAGAAATGGTATGGTACCAGATGTTAATTTGATTTATATGGAGCTGAGATGGAACCACTGATGAAAAGTATATACTTTTTTTAAGTCCTTTAAATTGAAGATGTCCAAAAAAATTTATAAACATTTGTCATGTTGAACTTTTTTTGTTTTTCATTAACCTACACCAATACATTTTTACAGATTTCACCATCTGAAGTTAATAGGATGTCTTCATGGGTGGAGTTTAAAAGTGACCTATTATGCAAAATTCACTTTTACATGAACATAAACGTGTCGGCAGTGTGTGTTAATGTTCTCTAACAGGCAGACACAGTTAGGCGGTATGTTTCTGTCAATGGATATGCATTCTGGCTTCCCTTAAACTTAGATTAATACGAGTGCCATATATGCTATAATATGACCAGTCTTGTACGCTATCATCACCCTGGTCTTGATATCTCATGTGCGCAGGTGAGACCTGGCTAGCACACGTTGCACCCTATATTGGTATTCCCTATAAATTGTATCCAAAGAGATGTTTAAAAGAGCAAGTTATATGAATGAACCATTTCCAACAAACTCTTGAAGTGTGTGTATGTGTTTGATAAAATGTTTCTGCCTTTCTAAAACTCTGTGGTTTACCTAAACATGGTGACAGAAAAAAACAAACTGAAAGACAACAATTCATGGTATAATGTCACTTCTTTGGCAATGAAAGAGTGAGAATGTGGGACATCTGGAAGCTGTTATCTCTGAAGCCCTCAATATACACACAGAGAATGAGGGGGAGTATGTGGTAGTGTGTGATTGTTTTCTTCTAGGTTAAAATGAATGCTATTCTGTTTTTACTGCCAAAATAAACATTATTTCATTCTGAGAGAAAATGAATGGCAAGAACTTCCAATTAGCATATTAAACTGGAATTACACCGAAAATGCATGTAAATCTGCCGTGAAGTAAATTAAGCAACATTCTATTATTATAAATTTGATAAGTTTGGTTTCTTGCAAGATCAAACTTGCTAAATGCAATCAATGCTGATTTTGTTGAAATTAGGTTAACACAACTTATGCACAAGAGACTTCTTTCAAAAACATAAAAAAATCTTACCAACCCCAAACTTCTGAATTGTAGTGTGAATTCCCAATGTCATATATTGTATCTGAGTGTCATTTATTATAGGACAGTTTTAACAGTCACTGTAATAGCTCTATTACAAGGGGAATGGAGTGGATAATGACAGGCGCTCACTTTGACATGTTTCATATTCATAATTAATGTGTCAAAAACACATTTGCACTGTAGTAATTATGGCCATTATCTTGGTCTGCTACATTTTGTCATGTTTTAGAGGTAACCGTAATTGTGATGATTATTTGTTAATAATGGAAATCTTTTGTTAGAGGAAGCTCATGTATTCATATTGTGTTTGGACCTTCGGAAAACACTTTTTAACATGCAGGATTTGTAAAATATTTTTTAATTCTTTTTAAATCCCAATCTTTTAATAACCAATCAAGAATTGAAATTGAAAGTTCTGCCCCATAGTTAATTCTATTTTTGTCTCTCTTTTTGTTTTGTTTTTTGCCTCTATTTCTTTCTGCTTGCATCGGCCCATCCAGAAACATGGCTTTCAACCTGCTGTCATATCATACTGCATGTGGAAGCAAAAGTCTGACTTTGATCTTCAAACAGGTCTTGTGTCAGTGTGAGATGAAAGCTGAAGGTTCAGATGTGCAGATTCACTCAGAGAGAAAGCTACGTTTGGCTCTGGGTTTACAACAATCCTTCTTAACAAGAAGAAGAAGAAAAAGTTAATTAAATGTGTTAAAAGACAAACACATTTTGCTTAAAACAACAGAAATGCTCAAGGTCTAAACAAAATCTTCTCGGTAATTGCTTTCATGCTCTGGTTTATTGTACACTAAAATCAAATTTTGGATGTAAAAACAAACAAACAAAAAACAGTAACTTCTGTTTAACACAACTGATGTGCGAGTTGTTGAATGTTAATAAAAGCCTATATTCAATCTGTTCATTATGTAAAGCAATAGTTTCTCTTCAGAAAATTTGGACTAAAGCACTCTCAGAAAAAAGGTACAAAATCTGTCACTGGGGCTGTACCTTATACACTTTTGTACCTAAAGGTTGCATATTGGTACCTTAGTATACATTTTAGCACCTAAAATGTGCACATTAGCACCTAAAATGTACATATTAGCTATAATAGCACCTAAAATGTACATATTAGAACCTAAATGTAAATATTAGCATCTAAAATATACATATTAGCACCTGAAATGTACATATTAGCACCTAAAATGTACATATTAGCACCTAAATGTACATATTAGAACTTAAATGTAAATATTAGCACATAAAATGTACATATTAGCTATAATAGCACCTAAAATGTACATATTAGAACCTAAATGTAAATATTAGCATCTAAAATATACATATTAGCACCAAAAATGTACACATTAGCACCAAAAATGTACATATTAGCTATAATAGCACCTAAATGTACATATTAGAACCTAAATGTAAATATTAGCACCTAAAATGTACATATTAGAACTTACATGTAATATTAGCACCTAAAATGTACATATTAGAACTTAAATGTAAATATTAGCACCTAAAATGTACATATTAGCACCTAAAATGTACATATTAAAACCTACATGTAAATATTAGCACCTGAAATGTAAATATTAGATGTATTAGCACCTAAATGTGCAGTTATAGAACCTAAATATTAGCACCTAAAATGTAAATATTAGCATATAATATGTACATATTAGCACCTAATGTACATATTAGCACCTACATGTAAATATTAGCACCTGAAATGTTAATATTAGCACCTAAAATGTACATATTAGCTGTATTAGCACCTAAATGTACATATTAGATTTAGAACCTAAATGTGCATTATAGAACCTAAATATTAGCACCTAAAACGTAAATATTAGCACATAAAATGTACATATTAGCACCTAAATGTAAATTTTAGCACCTCAAATGTACATATTAGCATCTGAAATGTAAATATTAGCACCTAAAATGTACATATTAGCTGTATTAGCATCTAAATGTACATGTTAGATTTAGAACCTAAATATTAGCAACTAAAATGTAAATATTAGCACCTAAATGTACATATTAGCACCTAAAATGTTGAATGTACATATTAGCAAATGAAATGTACAAATTAGCACGTAAAATTGTATGTATTAGCACCTAAAATGTACATATTAGCATCTAAAATGTAAATATTAGCACCTAAAATGTAAATATTAGCACCTAAAATGGACAAAAGTTTACCTTTTGAAAAGGTACAGCCCCAGTAACAGCTTTCGTATTCTGAGTGTGTATTCATATGGAGTAGTTTTATGACCTCTTTGAGCTTTTTGATGCATCTTTGTGTCGGCAGCGTAGCTGCGAACGGAGGGACAGAAAGCTCTCAGATTTCATCATAAATTTCTTCATTTGTGTTCTGAAGATGACATTTTTTTGGTGAACTAACCTATTAAACTATTATTAACTAATGGGACAGTTATTGTTAAATGTTACCAAAGAAAAAAAAATCATGTTTGAGTTTATTTTCTGATGGCATATAACTTCATAATAATAGAAAAATGTATTTTGTTTAGATAGCTGCCTGACTTTTCCCAGGGCTCTGCACTGAGCTGAGAAAAGCCATTTCAAAGTGAAGGAAGTGCCTCCAAATCCAGTTTCATGTAGCAATAACCTAGCCACATAAAACTATAGCTCTGACCACAAGACATCAAATAATCAGGTGTGTTAGGTTCGAGTATGAATACATGCTGTGGTTTGAAAAGTTCATACATACTGGACACAAAGAAGACCAATGGAGGTAAATGATCAAAATAAACACATGGCCTTTTACTCAAATATTAGCGGAGTTGTTTTTAGCATGTTGCTAACTAAGGTATTCTGGGTGGTTATTATGGTGTTTAGGTGATTGCTAGTTCAGAAAAAGGCACAAAAGCAGTCACTGGGGCATTACTTTTTCAAAAAGTACACTTTTGAACCTAAAGGGTGCATATTGGTATCTAAAAGGAACAAACGGGTAACTTTTTTCTGAGAGTGCATCACTGCCTCAAAACAAAAGAAAAAACACGAAGAGAAAAGATGAACACTTTGAATTTTATTGCACACTACCCTGTATGTCCTCTGAGACTCTGTACAGCAGTTTGTTCAGGGTCATTTAAAGAAAAAGAAGCCTTAAACTGGCCTTTTCACTCATATAGATAGATCTTTTAGCTTCATGTTTAGGAGCACACGTCTGTAAAGCAGCCCAGTGTTTTCGCACAGAGGGTTTTATACATTCACAGTAAAGCCACTGAATGTTGAATCACAGCTTTGATGAAATATAAGGCACAATGTTATGCTATAAATGGTAATATCGACAGCATGTGGTCGCAATTACAAAATACTGCACAATTATGCCTCTTTAAGCCTTGATGAATACTGTACAGTGATTTACTGTCATAATATTTTCATGGTTATACATTTTAGACTTAATCACTTTGGGCATTCAAATAAATGATTCATAAGTTTCTATCGCTGGACATAATGGATCATGTTAATTACAAGCCTGTCAGTACATGGAAATAATGTTTGCTAACTTAAACATGCATTTCATGCTTGGAAACGATATATACACATATGCAATTCAAAATAATATTTACAAAATTTGGAAAAATCTGGAAGGTTATGAACTCAGCAGGATCACTTTTGAATTTGCAGTTGTTTTTGTTCTGTTGGTCCATTGAATCACTACAAAATATTTTCTTTATGTTCAAATTCATTTTGAATTATTGGTTTTGATGGCATCGCAAACTACTTTAAAACGAGGAGGTTTAAATAAAACAGAAGAACAATCTTTTTGCTCTAGAAACAATATCAGCAATAACAGGCAGTAATAGAACATCATAGGTAAAATTATCGATCCATTCAACAGATCAAACAAACCACTTCATTAAAATACACACACTCCTCCCTTCGGTTTCAATTCCTCTGAGTGCAACTGACCATGCTGGGTCAACAATAAAGAGTACACTTCAAGTGTACCAGTAATGAGAAATTCAACATACAATCAATAATCTGTCATACCTTTTCTGGTTCCTATTTAATTTTAGGCTGGAACCAGAACCACCACTACAAGTACTGAGATAACGTCAGCTGAGATGTTAATATCATGATTTCAGCAGAAATTTACAATTCAGAAACAACCCTGATGATTCACGTTTACATCCAACTGATTGTGAAGTTATGACTGAGGTTCAGACCCAAGTCTGTTACTGTCAGCACCTAGACAGACAGAAGACAAATACATTTCTTTAAGGCTCTTTTCTTTTTTAAGCTATTTTTCAAATTCAAAAAATCATTCTTGACCCCACTGCTAACTGGATCTTTTAACTCCTCCTAGATATTTTAACCTAGATCAGATGTCCTCAAACTGTGGACTCCGCTCCAGTTCCGAACCCTGGTTTGGTTCCAACCAGACAGCGAGTCATAATGACAATGGTAGCACCATTTTACCGTTTCTACTGTTTAAATTGAGTAGTGCGGCAAAGCAAAACAACAGAGCAGTACACACCACACACGTACAGGGTCATTTACGGTTATAATCATTCAACCATATTATCCTCTAATATTTTCTGGTATATTTTGGTTCATTCAACAAACGAAACGAACGAATTGACTCGGGAAAAGATTCGTTCATTTTGATAAACAAGTTCGAACAGGAGAGTCACAAACGCACATCACAGAACAGAGCAAGGTGAGCATTTGAGTTTATAAAACTTAAACTTTGTTATTAGTTTTTTTAAATGAGCGATCGTTTCACTTGATAAAACCCTTATTCATCGTCTGGAATCGTTTAAAGCTCTTTGAACAGTTTGCACTGAAACTCTCATTTGGACCTTGAACCGTTTGGTTCCCATTGAAGTCCATTATATGAAGAAAAATTCTGGAATGTTTTCATCAAAAACCTTAATTTTTTTTTGACTAAAGAAAGAAAGACATGGACATCTTGGATGACATGGGGCTGAGTAAATTATCAGCAAAAGTTTTTTTTTAAAGTGAACTACTCCTTTAATACTTTAGCTTAAACACTGCATTTTCATCTACACACAGCATTTATCACCATGTTAACAACTTTTAATAAATTTTAGAATTGAGAAAATGATTTGTAGATGGCAAGGAAAGACTTCGAAATTAGAAGTTAACTTTGTTTTCAGCTCATGATGAGAGCGTGTTGATTATGTACAGTGTTTGTTTTAAGCAGATGCTTATTTTAAGCAAAATATAAAAACATAACCTCCTGCCATGCATATTATCTAAATGTAAAAATAATAACAGTCTGATAAAACATCTGATCTTACCCTTTAATAATATTATCTAATTGGTTATCTATTTTTTTTTAATTCTTAGACACCATTGCTGTGGCTTTGAGGGCCTATTAAACTCACTTAACTCATTTTTTTCTTGAACAAAGTACTACTGCAAGGAAATATAGGTAACGCTTCCTTTTACAGTCCAGTTACCCATGTAAATACTATGTACTTATTTTAGTAAGCTACAATTACTGGGTAATAACTAGTACTAACCCTGAACCTACCCCTAAACCTAACCCTGTTCCATGTACTTACTTTAAATTAGCCAGTACTTTCTAGGTAAGTACACTGTAAGTACCCAGTAAGTACTGTACTGTAAAAGGAAGCGTTACCGAAATATAAAGGCCAGACCTCTTGGAACCTTAATTGAATACCCCTGACATAGATATTTTAGGTATTTTAATTATTTTAAAATGCATTACAAAAACAAACCCTTTTTTTAGGTAATTCAGTGTACCACAGACAAATATTCCAAATTATTTTCAACAAAGCCTAAGCCTAATGAAAGCTTATAGAGCATCAGCTAACCGCAATACTAAACATTACATTTTATTCTTCTAACTTACAGCAAACCGTTAAAATTCTAATTGAACCTGATAGCTTAAATATGCACAATCACAGTATTTATAACCTGTAGCTTCCTAAAAACAACATTAAAGTATATTACCTGATTGTCACGGTAAGTGAATGCTGCCTCTTGTGAATTCACGGTTACATTTTCAGGCTCTGTCTTCACCCCATAAAAGGAAACGGTTTCCACAGTGATGTAAGTAGCCTCCTCGTGATTATGCAGCACCTCTGACTTCATTGTGTTCTGAAGATCATTAATAAAGACCATTATATCCATACACAAGTAGTAGACAGCATTTAAGAACAAGCAAGTGATACATTTAATAAAATAACATTGAATAAAATGTGTATAAAACAGATGAATAAATAACCTTTTATCATTTGCCCATAATATGAGGATCTACTCAAAGTAAGACATTCTGGTGTGCTTCAGTAAAGGTGAATGGTTTTCTGTTTTCCGTACCTTTTCTATTGTGAAATAGATGTAAGCGTACTGATCAGTCTCAAACGAGTCAATGGTTTCTCCATCATCCCAAAACAAATCACCCTTGGCCAGACCGTCCTCACTCAGACTTGCAATCAGATGAAGGGGCTGGCCGCTGCTCACCCATAAGGTGGTGTTCGGTCTCTAAAACACAAACATGTTGTAACAAAATTCAAGTAAACTTGCACAGATCACAGCCAACACTACTGCTACTAGTAAATTATTTCCTAAATACTTCCTTAAGTATCAAATAAATGATACATAAACTACCTAGACATCAAACAAAGACTTCCTTGACAGATCATTTATTTATTAAATGCATGAATACAATGGGGGTCAAAAATTTGGAATAATTATGATTTTTAATATTGAAGTCTCTTCTGATCACCAAGGCTGCATTTATAAGATCAGAAATATTATTACAAATTAAAAAAAAATACAATTTTAATAGACTTTATAATTTACAGCATCATTACTACAGTCTCCAGTGTCACATGGCCCTTCAGAAATCATTCTAATATGCTGGTTTGCTGCTCAAGAAACATTTCTTCTTATTATCAATGTTAAAAACAGTTGTGTTGCTTAATAGTTTTGTAGAAATGTGATGCACAATCATTTAGATCTTTAAAAAAAATGTTTTCAACATTTATGGTTATAATAAGAACCATTATTAACTATTAAGCATATGATGTATATATATTATGATAATGTGCAACAATAGTAAACTAGAAAAAGTTTGTCGAAAAACTTAGAAAAAGCTTGGCTTGTGAAATTTTGGAAAAGAAAGTTTGAAGAAGTTTAAAGTAGTTTGAAATTTAAATCAATTTATAGTTAAATTAGTTTAAACTAGTTAAAGTTTGAATCAGTTTGAATTTTAAAGTAGTTTGAAGTAATTTAATGTTGCTACAGTGTTTCTAGTGGGTTTCTAAGGTGTTCTGGATGGTTGCTATGGTGTTCTGGGTAGCCGCTAAGGTGTTCTAATGTATTTTGGTTGGTTGCTATGGTGTTGCTAGGGTGTTCAAAGGTATTTTGGGTGGTTGCTAGGCAGTTGCTAGGGTGTTGCTGGGCTGGTCGCTATGGTGTTCTAAGGTATTGCTAGGTTGGTTGCTATGGTGTTCGCTAGGGTGTTCTAAGGTATTTTGGTTGGTTGTTATGGTGTTGCTAGGGTGTTCTAAGGTATTTTGGGTGGTCGCTAGGGTGTTCTGGGTGGTTGCTAGGGTATTTTAGGTGGTTGTGAGGGTGTTCTAATGTATTTTGGGTGGTTGTTAGGGTGTTCTGGGTGGTTGCTAGGGTGTTGCTTTACATAATTTAATTACTTAAGGAAGTCTGTTTGCATTAACTAAGAAAAACAATAATGTACGAATATGTAAATAATGTGATTGTTTTTCACCTGTGTAGGAATTATGGAACCCTCTCTGAGATGCAGGTTGATTTTGTCCATCGGAGCCTGAAGTTTGATCTCTTCTCCTCTGCTTATCAATGAGTCACCCTGTTTGTGACAAACAAATTTCAATGTTGTATGAGACTACACAGTAAAAGAATTGTGAGTTCCTATTTCTAAAAGGGTTTCTAGAGAGGATGTGACTTACAGTGTGAAAATCATACCAGAGACCTTTAGGGAAATATCCCACTGACATAATCTCGTCCTGCCTCCAAAACCGCGTGACCATCAAACTCTTTCCCCATAGGAACTGTTTATCTATCCCATATGTCTTCTCATCGGTAGGAAACCTGAAACACAGCACAGAGTCAGACCGTGATTATATGCATAAGTCAATTAAAGTGGACATCTTCCTGAAATTATTAATTTTAAGTGCCTGGATCTGTATCTAGATATTTCACTAAAAATGATTGTTCTAGATGCATGATAGATAACTCCAAGATTTGGAGATAACTATTCTTTTAAGAATTAAGTGCACATGCAATAAGGGTTTGAAGTCACATGTGTTCATCTTACTGAAAGAGCAGTGGTGTGGCGACCGTGTGTCCACTGGACGTGAGCGTGATGGAAGAGTGTGTAGAGATGAGGGAACAGGGAATAACGGAGAAGGATGGCCTCTTTCATTGCTGTACGAGCTGCAGGACTGAATGCAGTTGGTTTCCTGATCCTGTTGTGAAAATGACAAATCCATCAGAGTCTTGCCTTTGTAATGCAGATGGAAAAAACATTATAAAACAGAATATTGTACTGGCAAAACAACAGACAGATGGGTAACTAATCAGATGAACAGACAGAAACGCCTCAAGACTGCAGAAAATCAATAAGATCAAAACAGTTACGCAAGCAGCGCGTCTCTAGCATTATGAGTTGTGAGCAGCTGCAGATTTTGCTGTAGTCTAAAGCTAAAATGAGTCATAACAGTGTTTGGTCAGATGAAAGAAAGTTCACCTGTTCATCTATGGAGTTGTGGTTTCTTGTAAAGGGGTAGAAAGCTCCGAGCTGGGTCCATTGGACACACAGTTCTTCTGTAGTGCTGCCACCAAAGCCACAGATGTCTGCCCCAATAAGAGGAATGCCCAGGATGTTAAATGTCAGCATACCTGGAAAAAATTTAAATAAAATGGTTAGTGAATCTGTAGTCAATACAACACCATATGGGACTAACTCTGACCTCAGCAGACAGTACGCGTTTATACCTGGTATAGCATGTAACCAGATCTTTCCATTGGCTCCTGTTGTTTTCGAGCCAGTGGCCCGAATACCTGCCCTGACTGGGAAACGTGAGAGCGGGAAATAGCGAAGGGACGCTTCCCTGTGATCTTCCTCAAAGCACTGAGAGAGACAGATGGTCAGGATCCATTCATGTTTGACAAACAAAGCGTCCAAATACTTTTTTGGGGGGATGAAATGTTTTGGTTGAAAAGTGTGCTTTTAAAAAAAAATAAAGTTTATAACAAAAGTTTGGGATTGTATCGATTTTAAAAAGGAGAAAAACTACAGATTAATTAAATTGATCAAAAGTGGCATTTTACATTGTCACAGAGATTAATATTTCAAATACATGCTGTTCTTTCATTTACTTTCTACACAAAGAATCCTGACAAAAATGTGTCATGGACGGAGAGGAAGGAAGAAAGGACAGGAGGAAGGAAGGACGGAAGAGGAAGGAAAAAAGGAAAGGAGGAAGGAAGAAAGGACAGGAAAGAAAGGAGGACAGGAAGAAAGGACAGGAGGAAGGAAAGGAGGAAGGACAGGAGGAAAGGAAGGGCAGGAGAGGAGGAAGGAAGGAAGGAAGAAGGAGGAAAGGAAGAAAAGGCAGGAAGGAAGGAAGGACAGGAAGAGGAAGGAAGGAAAGGGAAGGAAGGAAGGGAAAGGACAGGAAGAAGAAGAAAGACAGGAGGAAGGAAGGACAGGAGGAAGGAAGGAAGGAAGGAAAGGAGGAAGGACAGGAAGGACAGGAGGAAGGACAGGAAGAAGAAGGAAGGACAGGACAGACAGGAGGACAGAACAGGAGGAAGGAAAACAGGACAGGAGGAAGGAAGAAAGGACAGGAAGAAGGAAGGACAGGAGGAAGGAAGGAAGGACAAAGGAGGACGGAAAAAAGGACAGAAGGAGGACAGGAGGACGGACAGGATGGAAGGAAAAAGGACAGGAGGAAGGGAAACAGGAAGGAAGGAAGGAAGGAAGGACAGGAAGGAAGGAAGGAAAGGAAGGAATAAAGGACAGGAAGGAAGGAAGAAAGGGAAGGAGGAAGGAAGGAAGGAAGGAAAGGTGGAAGGAAGAAAGGACAGGAGGAAGGAAAACAGGAAAGGAAGGAAGGACAGAAGGAAGGAAGAAAGGAAAGGAGGAAAGGAATAAAGGACAGGAGGAAGGAAAAAAGGACAGGAGGAGGAAGGAATAAAGGACAGGAGGAAGGAAGAAAGGACAGTAGGATGGAAAAGGGAAGAAAAAAGGACAGGAGGAAGGAAGACAGGACAGAAGGAAGGAAGGAAGGACAGGAAGGAAGGAAGGAAAGACAGGAGGAAGGAAGAAAGAGACAGGAAGGACAGGAGGAAGGAGGAAGGAACAAAAGGAAGGAAGAAAGGACAGGAGGAAGGAAAGGAGGAAGGAAGGCCCGAAGGAAGGAAGGACAGACAGGAAGGAAGAAAAGGAAGGGCAGGAGGAAGGAAAAAGGAAAGGAAGTAGGAAGGAAGGTTACAACTGTTTTCTATTATATATAGTGTATTTTTGTGTGATTGTGTGTACCTTTCAGTGGCTTTAGATTCCATGAGTCCATACAGACTGTGTATGTTGTAGTGAGAGGAGATTTTCTGACGTGCAGATGCACACACAGTCTTGGCCCTTAATGTACCACCCAGAATACCTACAGCAGACAATACCATGTCTTATTGTTGAAAGAAACTTAGCATGAATAATGTAGATGACCACATAATAGCGAACACACTGATACCTGGTGTGTATGGAGGATTATCCAGTTCATTCTCAGGACAACCATTCAGTGACCCATCAAAGAAATTAGATGGCTCATTCATATCCTTGAGGAAGAGACAGAAAAAAGAAGAGTATACATTAAAAAGCAAGATCAATGCTTGGCTAAATACAAATAATGAACCATCAAACAAGGAATAATACAAATGCACAACATACAATCCATACGCCATCAAATGGCACTTTATCATGGAACCTCTGCAGATTCTGGTACCACCATTCATGCGTGTCTGGATTAGAGAAATCTGGAAAAGCAGTGAGTCCTGGCCAAACCTTAGAAACAAGCAAAAATATTCATAATTACTACATTTTCATTTCATTTTGTTTAAACATTTTAAGATTCCAAGCACTCTTAAACATTCTAATTAATTACTAAGTTTATGTTTACAGACTCCATATTGATACCTATTGGTGCGATGCAGCATGACACTTAAGTTTATTGATTTCGATGCAAAAAAAATGTTTACTCGTGTCATCAGCCATGATTCATTTATTCCACAACCAATAAGGCATGAAATTATTGTGGAAAAGTCTGTAGTATTCACCTGGACATGAGATCATTTCTTCAGTTTTGGGGTCAGCACATTTGTTTTTCAGAAATTAATACTTTTATTTAGCAGGGATGCATTAAATTAATCAAAAGTGACAGCAAAGACATTTATAATGCTTTTTACACAACGGTTTTTAACAAAGGTTTCATGAGCACCAAAATCAGCATATTAGGATGATTTCTGAAGGATCATGTGACACTGAAGACTAGAGTAATGATGCTGAAAATTCAGCTTTGCATCACAGGAATAAGTTGTTTTAACAATTATTTTTAATTGCAATAATATTTCGTAATAATAATATTTATGGAAAAAAAAGTATTTTTGATCAAATAAATGCAGCCTTGGTTAGCATAAGTGACATCTTTATAAAAAACTCAATGTACCTTCCCAATTAGGATGTCTCCATTTGAATCATTGATGAAAATGCCTCTCTTCTTCCCTTCCTCAAATGGCCAGTAGGAGCCAGACGGCTGAGAGCTACTGATGCCGGGATCCTGATGAGGAAGAGCAAAAAAGACAAACACACAAACTGCAGTTAAAATCAAGCCCACTTCAGCTAAATCCACAGTGACGCATCCAAAAGCTTTAGTGATGATCTCAACCGCTGTTCCCAAATCTGCCTCATGACTGTCAGTGTGATTCTAATGCAACACAAGAGACGAGAGCAGAATGAGGAAGAGCGTCATATGGATGCTTAATAAACCCACAGAACACAGAAGTTCCTCTCATTTTGATTTTTAGTTAATTTGCTTTTTCCAAATAAATATATTGACAGTCCCCACAAATGATTTACGACACATTTAACATGTATGAAAGTCATTACATTTCAAACCAAGTGTCATCTTCAAACAAATGATGCAGGAGCTATTGAGCAGGAAGCTAACTTCACTTTTCTGAGTCATTTGAGCAATGACTTTTAACCAACGAGTGATTTTTAGTGGATGTATGAAGCTGCCACGGTACCAAATTTCAGTAGTCGGTATTAATACCAGAAAGATTTTCTGTACCAATTTCATTACCAGAGCAAAAACTTAAATTTAGTACTTTAAAAATAAAATGTGTCCTGTTTTGTCTCATCTGACAGAGAGTGCTCAAACAAACATGAACAAGAGTGTTTGAAAACAGCGGTTAACGATAATACTGGGTACTTGGTACTGTCGGTACTGCAGAAATGCTGGTACAGTAAACTTATTTTATAAAGTATGAAGTAACTTCCCCTATCCCCTTCAAGATCATTTAGCTTTCCTAGTAGTTACCTAAGGTGTAGTTCATATTCAATCAAAGTGAGTGTGTGTGAGTGTGTACCAGAATCATGACGTAGTGTTGATCATGTATGTGAAGGTCTTTCACGAGTTCAGGTAGGGTTGAAAAGTTCATAGGCTCATAAAGTAAAATCTAGAGCACGATCCATGTAGTCAATATCATTCCACTGAACGTCCTGAAAGATAAAATAAATCAATATCCTCATTAGTCAACAAATGATACACAAACAGAAAGATTTTACAGACATTTGATGAACAGAAATGTAATGAGTCCCTGAACACAGTGGGGGTGAATATCAAAAGTAGCATCCAGTATCTGGCATTTTAAATGCAACAGTGCATCATCTTCATTGACTATACACTATATACTGTAGTGTAAATATAATGCTCAAGCTGGCCTTTCTAGAACTATTCTGCTGTAGGATGGCAATCATTAATCGCATCCAAAATAAAAGTTTGTGTTTACATAATATATGTGTGTGTAGTGTGTATAATTAATTTGTATATATAAATACACACACATGCATGTATATATTTAAGAAATATTTGCATGTATATACTTCATATATATTTATACATAATTAATATTATATATAAATATAAATATTTGATATATTAATAACAGATTTTTCTTAAATATATACATGCATGTGTGGGTATTTACATATACAAATTAATTATACACACTACACACACATATATTATGTAAACACAAACTTTTATTTTAGATGCGATTAATTGCAATTAAATCGTTGCCCATCCCTAGCTCATAGGTTAGGATTTTTTTTTAATAATACTTAATTCATTTAGGATGCATTAAATTAATGTTTAGACATTGTTACAAAATATTCGATATTCAACACTAACCTACTTTTACACACTTTATTTTAACTTATTATTTCAGTTAAAGAGAATCTATGCTGTTTTAAAGGGCTTAAGTTAGTTAGTTAGTAGTGTGTTCAGGAGACTTTATAAAAGGGTATAATAGGTTTGAGTGATAAACTGGCCAAAAAATAAATAAATAAATAAATAAATCACTGCATTTTTCTATCAGCAACTGATGCATGAGTGTTCATATACAGGCAGGAACCATCTTTGGAAAAGAGTCTCAAGAAGTTCGAACCACAAACGCCATACCAAATACAGTTCAGCTCACTTGGCACGGCGTTCATGTTTCGACTTGTCAAGACTGTATACACAAAGTGGACTGTCTTTATAAAATACCTTATTAAACGGTCTGTACACTTACAAAGTTCTCAATGCTTCGTTTTGCATGTATGGACCCTCATTATGTTACTGTGTTAGTGTGGGGCTATTTTGAGCCTTGTTAGTGGTATAAACTAGCAATTTTTTTGCCCTATATACTAGCGTTATATGCTAAACAGTTTTAGAGATAAAACAATTTACATTCGATTATCATGAAAACAAATCTCAGAGAACGGTCGACTGGGTACCAATGTGCTATTAGACAAAAGGTTCATTTTGCGCGGATTTGTCCTTTAAGGAAAATGATGTAACAGCTACAGTACAGTACCTGAGGTATCCCATAATTCCGCATTTCTCTCACAACATTCCAGGTTTTGTTGCTAAGACTTGTAGCCCCATCGGCAGAGATGATAGCCCAGAGCCCAGTAGATGGGCATTGCAGGCTTGCCTAATGAGAGAAGATAACATCATTAGTTGGTCAACTTCTGATTCATATCAAAGTGCAAAATCAAATACTGCTTATGATGCTTGCTGACCTACAACATCCAGGTACTGTCCAACCACAGAGACGGGATCTGGGCCCAGGAAAATGTAAAAGTCGAGGATCCCACCAATCATACGCCCAGGTGAGAGCAGGTGCAGGCTGCAGAGCCACATCTACATGACAGATTATTTACACACGTTAACAAAAAGTTGAGACATTATCCGCAAAACAGATTCACAGGCAAATATACTGAGCATTTCAGGAACAAAAAATGGACTGCTTGCACTCCCGTTTTGAAATAGAACAACTTTCAACTTTCTGGTTATGTATATTTTCAATGTGCTTTAGTCACCTAATTGACTAAAACGCCACCTAAAACGAGAAGGGACATTTTCTGAGACAGGAGACGAGATATTGTAATGTTTACTGTGTAAAGAAATTTCCAAATTGAACACACCATGAAGTTTTAATCCAACCCAACCCAATCTGAGAACGCAGCAGCTGTTAAACACATGATTATTTCACCACATGCTGACATTGCTCGTCTACACTAGTGATGCTGCACAAAGTGTGTGAGACCTGATGAATAAGAATATTTAGTTATTTATTGTATCATTTTTCATTGTCTGTACGTAATTAACATGTTTATGCCCAAAAGTAATTGTCTGTCATTCTCCTCTTATGTCGTGTGCGTTTTTAAATATTTAACCATTAAATTTACAGCATGTACCACACATTCCCTCAAATATTTTAAGACTTTAAATCACACACAAGCAATCCTTTTATCAGTCAAATTACTTTAAAAATGTAAACTCAGCAGGTATGAAATATGATCAGTAAGAGAAAAACACAGTTAATGAGAAGACGGGCACTGGACTGCTGCTGTTAGTGGGCAAATATATTTATTTATTACTCAGAATGCACTGTTGGAAAGAAAATAGAGGAACTAGGGCTGTCAGTTAAGCGTGTTATTAACGGTGTTAACGCAAACCCATTTTAACGGCGTAATTTTTTTTAAATTCGCGCGATTAACTGTCTTTTTGGACAAGCAAACTTGGTAGTTATTTTTCATATGCTTTTGCAACAGGACGCGGCATGCGTGGCTGCTCCATGAAACCCATTCATTTTAAATCGCTTGTGCCGCGCTAGGAGGACGTTTTGGTTTGGTTGCTTCGTCGACCAAGCGCAAGTGGATCTAGCTAGACCCGAGACAAAACAACAGGCACGCCGCACACACTCGTTGGGCTTGCGACCCGACCAGATAGTTGGTTAACGTAACGCTTCGAGTGGATGACGAGCGCTAGACGCCGAAATGGATGCCAATAAGATTCTGTAAGGAAACTTTACTTTACTAAAAAGTTGCCAAGTTCAATTGACAAGACCAAAATGATCTGTGTGTGTCATTGTGAACTGAGCTATAATCATCGCAGCACGTCCAGTCTGAAATACCACTTGATGATGGCCAAGCACACACACACAGATGATGAGAATTCTCCCGCCCTCGTCAATATCAGGACCTCGTCAGTATTTCTTTAACCCTGTTTATTGATGGACAGTGTTATATTGTGTGAGAGATTATTTGCTCCAAGTGAAAATGTTAGTGTGAAATATGGCAATGTTATGCCAGTATATCCCAATATTGTTTTCAATTAAAAAAAACATTTGCACAAAGCAAGCCAATCCACTTTTCCATGTTGATAAGAGCATTAAAATGAGAAAAAATAATGTGAGAAAAGGAAATCAAGAGACATTTAGAATAGATACAAATGTGCGATTATTCGTGAGTTAACTATCGACATTAATGCGATTAATCACGATTAAAATGTTTTAATCATTTGACAGCACAAATAGGAACATTTCAGCAGGTTCAAATTAATTCATATTTACCATTACCTCAAGATCATGCTAGAATGAAGCGTGCATGTGTGTGTGATGAACCCACCCATTGCATTGCTGTTGAGCATGAAAAACCCATGTGCCATTCCATCAATATTCCACAGAAAGATAAAAGGGATGGGACGCCATAGAGGTTGGTCAGCTCCTGAAAAACAATCGAGAAGTACAGAAAAGTGCAATCTAGAATATTTAGTAATTTGTGATGTGACAATGTTCCTATAGACTAGATGAAAGGCCAATAATTGTGCTAAACTTCTTGTTTTCAGTGTCAGAAGACAAAAGTCATGTTGTTACCATGGGTGGAACATCTCAAGCCCACATGGTGAGTGTGTTCCACTGGACGTCATGCAGAAAATTGGAGCGATGTTCACCCAGTCCATATATGAAACGTGACGGTAATGATGTGGACATCTGCAGGAACTGATTCGCATAGAAGAGAGGAGCTATAGATGTATTCAGCCTAACGGAATGTGAACAAACATGTAAATAACTCAATGCTGATACAGACACATCACACTATAGATCTCTAAACTAGAGTTTTCTGGTCATCATTTCTAATGGTAAAATAAATTAAATCATCGCATTTTCATTTGAAAGGCATGTTCATTTTCTCATGCTAGTTGACACAAAAAAAGTCCTTACAGCACTGTTCCTGTCTGCGTTCTCTTGACAATCAGCCCAAAAGGTTCTTCGATGAAGTCTACGGTGTAAGAAGGATTTGATGCTCTTTTCTGAACCACAGGAACATCTATAGGCACCTCGTACCTCTTTTTCAGACGGGTCTGTTATCTGAATGAGACAACTGAATATTATGAAACAATAAATAATGTACAAGGTTATGAATCTCTAAAGAACGTTTTCTAACAGGGACATAACAATACTAATATTCTGGCCAATATTAAGAAGCTGTTATTTATTGTCATGTTAAGACTGATATAAAATTAATGGTTGAGATCTGCCAAAGATTAAATTTAACAGTATAATTGAATTATTAGTACCTGAAAATTAATTTAGTTAAAAAGATTAAATAACCAATAACTGACTAATATATTAGGGCTGTCAAACGATTAATCGCATCCAAAATAAAAGTTTGTGTTTACATAATATATGTGGGTGCACTGTGTATAATTATTTTATATATAAACACACACATGCTTGTATATATTTAAGAAATATTTTCATGTATATACTGTATATAGATTTATATATAATTTATATTATATATACATATCAATATTTTATATATAAATAATATTTTTTTCTTAAAATATACATGCATGTGTGTGCATTTATATATATATATATATATATATACAAAATAATTATACACAGTGCACCCACATATATTATGTAAACACAAACTTTTATTTTGAATGTGATTATTCGCTTGACAGCCCTATATATATATATATATATATATATAATTTTTATTTTTTATTTTTATTTTTATTATACTAACTTTAGCAAGTATAAATCACATTTACCATACGTGACAACAAAGACATTTATAATGTTATGAAAATCAATTGAAATAATAAATACTCTTACTTTGTTCCAAATGATTTATATTCAAATAAATGAAGTTCTCTTGAAATTTCAATTAATCAAATAATTCTTAAAAAATAAAATTAAATAAAAATCACCTTTTCAACAAAGATATTAAGCTGTAATTATTAACTCGTTAGATATTAAGATGTCAAAAAACTGTTTTCAATATGATGATAATTATTATAAGCATTGTTTATTCAGCAGCAAATAATATTAGAATGATTTCTGAAGGATCATGTGACATTAAAGACTGGAGTAATGATGCTGAAAAATCAGCTTTGCATCAAAGGAATAAAATACATTGTACAATATATTAAAATAGAAATCAGTTATTTTAAAATGCAGTTTTTCTTAATATTAATGTTTTTACAGACAATCAAAGAAAAGCTGGCATGGTGAGCATAAGATGCTTCTTTAAAAAACATTTAATTTTACTTTAAATGTTACATTTTTAAATGATTGAATATGTAATCGTTTTAATTAATAATTTAAAACTGTTCATTTTTAATGTCAACAGATCTGCTACCAACATCTTGATCCTTTTTGTAGTCAGATCTGTATTTGCATTTTGGTGGTCTGAGCCTGATATGAATGCTAACAGATAATTTCGCAACTGAAAAAATAAGTATTTAGGACTTCCAACATCAACATTAATTATGAAATTATTCTAAGAGATCACAATAATAAAGAGCCACTAACATGACGACCTAAAATGCTCTCACCTTCACACGCAGTCTGTTGTCTTCCTCATACAGCACTTCCAGCTGCAGTGCATCTATGTCTTTTGGATAATATGTCTTTTTGTTCCGGAGCAGTTTTCCCAACTTCCCCATCTCGGTGTCAATAACGGACACCAACTCATAGGACGGATAGTCGGGTGTGTGAAACACCACGGCACTCCATTCCGTCCCGATGTCTTAGCCTGCGACTGCTGTATGAAGCAGCAGTTTCGAGCGTGGCACATCTCCTCCGTGACCACCACACCTCTCTCAGGATAGCAGTCAAACCTCCCCGCTTCGGGAATATTCCAGCAGGACTGTGGCTGCAGCCGCGTCCCCTGTTGGACTTTTAGCCACGGCAGGTGGAGGGGGTCTATGGGGATCTGTAGAGGGTGGATTGTGAAACCAAAATATAGTTCCAAGCATCCAGATACCAGAGAGAACCACAATAAGTCCTCCAATGGTCAGCAGGGCAGTGGTGACGGAGCAGCGAGGGCTCTGGGGAAGCAGAGGGAGTTCTGGGTCGACTTCCTTCCCATCTGTGTCCGTTGACTCATCAGGATCCAATAACGCAGCTCCAGAGAAATGAACCTCCTCAGGGGTGAGTCTCTTGTATGACACCATTTCAAACGTCTGAGTAAAATAAGGTAAATAGAAAACAGAAGACAATTAACAGGGTTTGCCAAGGTAACAACATTAAAGGGATAATCCACTTTGAAATTAATTTTTGTATGTTATGTTTCAAGGTCATTCAGTAGTGCAGTTTCACAGTATTTTATATTTTAATAGTTTAAAGTCGAATTGTGTCTGTCAGTCATATAATGGAGGTCTATGGTCACCACCTGAAAGTGCATGCACAGAGAAGTCCAAATTAAACATGATTTAATGACTCATAAATGTAAGTACACATTTGATGGCCGTAAGACACGAAAGAGCAGTTTGTGTGAGAAAACGAACATTATTTATATAGTTTTTACCTCTTGTAATCACAGTCACGTCCAAGTGATCTGAGGTCGAGGGCGCGTCTACCTGCGCAAGCGCGCTGGAAAGCCCCGGAAGTGATCTCTTGTGCATGTACGTCACTCATTGTTTACACAGAGATTTCAGAAGTGTTATCCTTCACTGTGAAGATCTAAACCTATTTAGATGTACAAGAAATTGCATACCGAAGCGCCCGTGCCTTCAGATCGCTTCAGAGGTAAAAACGATATAAATGCTGTTCGTTTCTCTCACACAAACCGCTCGTTTCATGTCTTAGGCCATCAATGTGTACTTACATTTATGAATCATTGAATCATGTTTAATTTGGACTTCTCTGTGCATGCTCTTTGAGGTGGTGACCATAGACCTCCATTATATGACTGACAGACAAGAACTGTGTTTGACCTAAAAATATCAAAATTGAAAATACTGTGGAAACAAAGACACCTACATCTTGGATGACCTTGAGGTAAGCTAAAACATACCAAAAATAAATTTCAAAGTGAACTATCCCTTTAAAATGGTTCTATAATTTTGCACAACTAGCAATTTGTACATTAATTTGCAGTTATATACACGGACAGCGAACAGGAAGACAGACAATCACATATTTGAAGTATACTCCTATAGAATTACATTTAGCATTCACGTAATTGTTTAGTTTATTTATTAAAGTATCTTGTATATGTTCTGTATTAAATTAGATTAACAATCAGTTACTTTAAAAAATCCAGGAATCAGCAAGTTCTTCAACAAGTTTTAGCCTCTGTTGGGCACAGCTATATCTGCCAACTACATTAAATCCCACTAAAAGTCACGTGACAGATGTCACACAGAGGTGAACACTTTCTGAAGTGCATAAAACTGCAACTATTTGGAACTACGAAGGGAAGTGGCTATTGGAGAGGGAACAAGACCATATTTCATACTCTACCTCTTCTTCTGAAAGATTCATGTTCTTTGCACAATTCACCAAATGAAAAAGCAAGCAAAGCATGCAAAAAAAGTTGCATTTTGAAATCATAAGACATGTTTTAATCAAGAACAGCAGAGTTAAAATTGGTTGTCTGTCTAATTGTAAAAGCACTATTGTCGAGAGGTGGTAAGTTGACTAGATAGTTTTGAGTTCTGTTGATTTACAAATATGTTTTAACTGAAGTGAGCAGTTCATTACATTGTCAAGTCTTTTCTGCAATAATACAAGTCCTGGAGAAGTCAGAGTCCAAACAAACACTATCACAAAGAGCATAAAAACACATGCCTTCAAATATTATACAAGATGATGTAGCTGCAATAATACAAACAAAACATACCATGATACTATGCTTTGTTTTCTTTATTTTTTTCTAAGTAGGCTACTATGGGTTTCCTTTTTTGCCATCTCTCTGAAGCAACTTGGAGTAGCTTACCATACCATTGTGTATGAAATTATGAATACACTTTTTCAAAACATAACGTTACGTTTGTACCACAGACTGAGTACCATGGTTATATGGATAAATATATTATTTTAAATTACTTAAAATATCTTTAAATAAAAAAATTACAAGCCTTGTCCGTGTTAGAAACCTAGTAACGTTAAGTTAAACAAACAAACCACAAAGGCAACGATTAAATTATATGAATTATAATTATAATGAAGATAGCCTACATAAATCAAACGTTTGTCGGTGTTTGTTTTCCATGCGATATTTTAAATGAATCCACTTCGTCAAAATGTCACTGAACAATATCAAATATGTGACATACAATTTTGCATATTATGAACAAGACGCAGCTCGCACGAAGCATTAAGCAACACATTCAAGAGAAAATGCACATTTAAATGAACTTACTTCTTATGCAGTCGGAATATGTATGATGGTATACGGTTTTAATGTTTGACCCACTAGTTACATTACATCAGTGAATAACATGTTAAATGTCACGGGTGTTTCATGTCTTGTGAAGTTAATGTTGCTGGCTGCGTGTCCTGCTAAAGTGCCAATGGAATCTGAATCGTTTAGCAAATCGGCTCCTTTAGACAGATCGGTGGCTCTGAAAACGATTCACTGATTCATTTGAGTCATCACACAAAAACCTCCCTGCGTTTTCCATGCGTATCTTTTATAACTGTTTTGTCACATCTTATATTTGCGTTTTCCAATTTGTCACCCAGCTACTTCTTAGTTGTGCTCCTCACTCTGTGAATCGGTTAGAATGAAACTTCGAAAGATTCGGTTCGGTTCAAAGTAACGCTTTCTTCATGATATTCTTGTAACGTTCTGGTAACCTTCACTGCCATCTACTGACCTGGAGACAACAGTCCTCGTGAGATAAAAACATTTAAAATAATTAAAACAAAAACAATTAAAATTCAGCTGGAATTAAATTAATACACATTTAGAGGGAGAAAACATTATATTATACTATAAATAGTATGATTAAGCAAATAAACTAGGTTTTTGAAAACTGGATCCTTTTTCGTGTCCGTGACAGTCCAGCAGATGGCAGCTCAGTCTAACATGCTGAATTAAAGGGTCTCCACATAACATGTATGAGTGATGTAAATTTATAAAATATTTATGTAATATAGGCTAACACCGAAGTAATTATATAATATAGCCTAATGTGCTAATGGTCAACAAATTCAAACATTCAACTAGACACTGTGGCCTTGAAAATGAGAATGAATCATCTTTTGATTCAGTTGAATTGCACCATTTAATTCAGTTTGATTCAACAAAGGGACGCAAGTCTTTGTTTTGAACTGTAGGTTATTATTCTAAGTCATTGGAAAACCGAAAACATAGCATGAAATTCTTACTCAAATATAGCTTCTCGTTACAAACATTCAGATGCACATTCAGAAACAAAGAAATGAAAACAAGTATATAAATATATTTATACTGTAACTGAATTCATGCACTACACATTTTTATAATGTTGATAGATGGCTTTTGTTGTTTTAATTATCGATGTTAAGAGATTTGCCCTGAGCGTGTTTTTATTAGACAATTTGACACAATAATCTTCCTCTCTCAAATTATCCCACGTTACAAATGATTCCACAAGAGAAATGAAAAATCTCAGATTCTCACCGCAAGCCTCCTGAATTGTCGAAATGTCGTCTTGTTTGCCTACGCATTTCCTAAATGCTAGATGATAATCTCTGTTATTTGGCTCCATTATTTGGTGCTTAAAGGTGAAACAAATGATTCGTTTTTCAACCCTAATTTACATGAATCTTTCAAAAACCACAAACACTCCAGTCAAAATTAAATTGATCTCAGGATAAAGTGTGTGTATTTTGAGGTCAAGATGACAAAAGCCAAAATGTAGTAGAGGACAGAAACATGTTCCTATCATAAATACAGTATGTTCATCAGCTGAAACCCTCAGGCATGCATTTCACAAAGGTGTATAAGGAAAGTAGGCTATATGTGACATACACCTGGGCCTCATTATATATATATATATATATATATATATATATATATATATATATATATATATATATATATATATATATATATATATATATATATATATATATATATATATATATATATATATATATGCACTGCAAAATTCCTAGTGAGCAGCATCATGGGCCTTTAGGAAAATCAGAAAGTATATTATACTGCAGTCAAAATCTCCATGTCACCATGAAATCAAAATGGACAATTCTTATTGTTTATGGAATATTTCAGTATTTTTTTATAAATTATTTATCCGTGCACATTATTTTCCTTTATTCATGTGCCCTCAGTCTTTAATCGAATATCTTAACACAGTCCTCGCTCTTGCAGGGACATGTCTTCTCTTCTCTGATGATGTTTCCTGGGATGAGGGCAGGACAAAGATTAATACATAGTGTAAAATAATGAATTGCATATTGTAAGTTAATTTTAGTTATTAAAGGAGTGGTTCACTTTAAAAAAACACTTTTGCTGATAATTTACTCACCCCATGTCATCCAAGACCAAGATGTCCATGTCATTCTTTCTTCAGTCGAAAAGAAATTAAGGTTTTTGATTAAAACATTCCAGGATTTTTTTTCCATATAATGGACTTCAATGGGAACCAAACAGTTCAAGGTCCAAAAGACAGTTTCAGTGCAACGATTAAAGTCACCATGAAATCAAAATGGACAATTCTTATTGTTCAAAGGGCTTTAAACGATTCCAGACGATGAATTAAGGCTTTTATCAAGCGAAACGATCGCTCATTTAAAAAAAATATAACAAAGTTTAAGTTTTATAAGCTCAAATGGTTGCCTTGCTCTTTTCCGTGATTCTCCTGTTCAAACTTGTTTATCAAATGAACATGTCTCGTGTCACTTGGTTCATTCAACGAACGAAATGAATGAGTTGACTCTGAAAAAGATTTGTTCATTTTGATAAACAAGTTCTCAAAAGAAAGCTATCTTTCTCCAATCAGTCATTTAAACGCATCTGACATTATAATTATGACTTCCCAACTCATAAATATGAGCACTTGAATGCACCATGAAAGGGATAGTTAAACCTAAAATGAAAATTAAGTCATAATTTACTCACCCTGGGCCATGCACCCTTCTTTTTTATGAACCTCAAAAGGAGAATTAAAACAAAAGGTTGCTCTTCACTGCCATTATATTGGATGAGCGGGGCTTTTTGTGTTTAATTTTTTTTACAAATTCTCTTTTTGTGGTCCATAAAAAAGAAAAGGCATACAGCAACAACACCCAGGTGAGTAAATGATGACTTATATCATGTCCTTTGCTCTTACACACAAAACAAGCAAACAGCTCTAATAAGAGCATCCAAGCCTCCTTCATTCTCTCATTGTTCTCTCTGCTCTTAATGTTGCACAGGCACATGGTTGGTCACCGACTGGGACAGCTGCTTCCCAGTGGGAATAATCAGTTTGACCTTGGACAGAGTGGCTCCAATCATGCTCCGGTGCTGAGACACCGCATTCACAGCATTGGGCACTGAGCTGGAAAAATGCTATCCACCCCAAGACTAAAAATGTGCTCATACAGCAAGATAGACTCTATAAGAGAGGAAAAACTGTATGTCAGTGTGTGTGTGTGTGTGTGTGTGTGTGTGTGTGTGTGTGTGTGTGTGTGTGTGTGTGTGTGTGTGCGTCGTTGTTCGAAAGGAGCTTGTGTTAATGCCAAAAGGCAATGTAAGCCATTCATTCTTTTGAAATGCATAAGTTTAAAGTTTGGGGCTGCTTATTAAGTTCTCTTTTTCAAATTAGCTTGGTGTCAGCAGACAATCCAACATGCCGATAGACTCTGACGCAGGTCAGATAGGAAAGCACGCGTGTGTGTTCTCGTGACGTATAACCTCAAGTCACATTTATTCATTCTCTACCCATGAATGAAATTAAACATTTATTCATTAAAGTAACTGTCAGTCTGCCGGAAAAATAACTTTCTGGAGCACTAAACATGCACACGCACAACGTGGCATTGAATGAAAACTGGGAGATTGAAGGAGGAAATTAATTAACTGCAGTTGGAGAACATTCATTTCATTGTCTCATATCATATTCAAATGTCTCTTCTCTCATAACAATTTGAGATACATTTGTGCAACTTTAATTTAGTCTCAAATTACACCAAAGCCCCTGTGTTTGAGAGCCGTGTGGACTGGCCAGCTTAGCAGACATTAAAGGGATAGTTCACTTTGAAATTAATTTTTGATATGTTTTAGCTTACCTCTAAGGGCATCCAAGATGTAGGTGTCTTTGTTTCCACAGTAGTTTCAATTTTGATATTTTTAGGTTAAAACCGTTCGTGTCTGTCCGTCATATAATGGAGGTCTATGGTCACCACCTCAAAGAGCATGCACAGAGAAGTCCAAATTAAACATGATTTAACCCTTGCCTGTTCACCCCCCTTTTTGATAATTTACATTAAAATGCACTATACAAACTTAAATGGTTGTAATTCAAGAATGCTTTGGAAAGCACTTCAAAAAATTAAAGTATGAAAAAGTTATGGAAGTTATAATTTACAGTAAATCAAATATTATTTCATATAAATAAATATTTACAATTAATATTTTTACAATAAAATTACTATAAAATGAAAGCTATATATCTAAACAAGTTGTGTTCCAAATTTAAAGTTGATATCACAAATGTTGAACGATTCCCATGAGATTTTGCTTAGGCGTTATAACCAAAAATAGCCACCGGGTGCCATTGAATTCCATCGAATTTAATTCTGCCATAACAAATTAACACATTTCTATCCAAATATCACTTCTGTCACTGAAATATGGAACCTTGAGACTCAGACCTTTCTGACAATATGTGTTTTGTCAAGATTAGAAAAGGTTTTGATAATAAATTATGAAAGATGATGCCCAAAAGGGAGGGGCCTAATACAAAAATACCATTTCTATGGTAACACAACTGTCCAATTTCAAAACGGTTTTTACAGGATGAATTCTGAGTTTGTAAGCTTTCAAATGATACCTAATTTATGATAACTACTAAAATATGTGATATAATAAAAAAGGAGATAAAAAATAATATTATTTTTGAGATAAATATACATATTATAATTTTTAGAGAATAATATTATACTATAATTTTTTTATTGAAAAATATTAGATAATTTTGTTTTATTATTAACTTTTAGCATAAAAACAGAATTTGCAATGATTAAAAGTTGATCAATTGTCTTTTTGTGACAAAGGTCAGAATTGTGACAAAGGTCTGTTATGAGGCAGATTTTTTAGAGGTGCACTCTTGTCAAAAATTTGTAGCAAAAAACAGCAGTCAAATATCTATTTAGGAGTCTTAGACCTTTCCAACGATATATAGTTTGTCATAATTAGATTAGGATTTAATAGTAATAAATCGAAGTAAAGTTAGGTGTCCGTTGACTCGTAAATGTAAGTACACATTGATGGCCTAAGACACGAAACGATTCGGTTTGTGTGAGAAAACGAACAGTATTTATATTCGTTTTGATCCTTTTGTTAATTTTGAACTGTAAAAAGTGATGACATGTTACAGCATCTAAATTGATTAGTTCACTTTGCCGAGTCACATACAGTACAGTATAGCATATACTGTGTAAACTCATTGAAATATGTGGAGTCATTGATATGAAAATGGCAACCCACCAGTTATCATGAAGGAATTAAAAATAGAAAATGTGAATATGCATGAGAGTGCGTATGGTTTATGGACTGGCCAGCCGGTGTCCTGCAGAAATGTCCTTTGAAATGCAGTGAAAGCTTTGTACCATAGCCATATGGCCCAAGATCAGAGAAAGGACCAGACACAGCAACAGCACACACATGCACACACAGAATCATCTTTGTTCACTCATATTTAGCTGAGACTGTGTGCATGTGTGTATATGAATACATGATCACTTATTTAGCCTTGTTTAATAAGTGCTAAACAAATGTTTTCATAGGTCACACTTGTATAGCTCAGCAGTTTCTTCAGAAGAAATAAATGAGATTTTTGGAAAAAAATATTTTTTTAATTTTTAATTTTTTTTACTTGATCGTTGTATAGCTCAGCAGTTTCTTCAGAAGAAATAAATGAGATTTTTGGAAAAAAAAATATTTTTTTAATTTTTAATTTTTTTTACTTGATCGCTGTATAGCTCAGCAGTTTCTTCAGAAGAAATAAATGAGATTTTTGGAAAAAAAATATTTTTTTCATTTTTAATTTTTTTTACTTGATCGTTGTATAGCTCAGCAGTTTCTTCAGAAGAAATAAATGAGATTTTTGGAAAAAAAAATTTTTTTTAATTTTTAAAAATTTTTACTTGTTCGAAATGTTACAGATTTTGGCACTTGCAATGTAAACACGCATGCACCGCACACACATACACACGTGGCATTTTGACATTACTTTTTGTGTAATGGCAAAAAATTTACAAAAATTACAAAAGAAAATACAGTTATATTTTGTTTATCAGCATTTTTAGCATCCAACTATGTGTTTGTGTGTGAGAGACGTGAGAGATCTACTGCATCTTAGCTAAAATAGTGTGTTATTGTAGCCTAGAGCAAAAGAGAGCTTATTGTAAATCAATACATGTTGCATTTAAACATTACATGGAAGAATCTACAACGTTAGAGATGTTCAGGCAATGTCTTACACCCATCTCATAATGCCATCTCAATTTCCCTGTTCAATACTTTCTAAAGCACAGTGTTTCGTAGCTTTTACGGCCAGAAACATTTAATATCCATCAAGGGTGACAAAATGAGAGCTGGGGCTGTCAAAGCTCCAAAAGAAAACAAATAAATAAATGAAAAAGCACCATGAGGTGTCATAAAAGTAGTCCCTATGAATCATGTGACATATTCCAAGTCTTCTAAAGCCGTAACAACAGCATTGTGTGATGAACAGACTGAAATTTAATTTCTGATTTGATGAAAATAGTCCCTTCAAAGCTCTCAAATCTCATCCAACCCTGACATCTGCAGTGCGTGTGAAGAGTTTATGAATATATGAGTTCCACAGAACAAAGAGAGTCTTATGGGTTTGGAATCTTAAAGGTTAGTAAATGATAACAGAATTTCCATTTTTAAATGCTCTTGAAAGAAGTCTCTTATTCACCAAGGCTGCATTTATTTGATGAAAAACACAAATACTGTGAAATATTATTACAATTTTTTTCATGCACTTCATATGAAATGAAGAATCAGGCTTAAGAGTCTATGTTTGGATTATTATTGCAATGATTATTATATTTCTATCATGTTATATGTTTGGCAACAGTTCTTCTAACTCTAAATGATGGAGTGTGTGGCTTTTAAGTCCTTACATGTAGGAGGACACTTCATGGCCATATTCCAGGAGGACAATGTCAAGATTCAAAAGGATCAAACTGTGAGAGAATAGATCATTTTCATAATTTTCACACATGAATGGCATCTCTGAGTCCAGACCTTAAATTCAATGAAAATCTTTGGGATGTTCTGGAGGAGACTTTACAGAGTGCTGGACTCTTGCATTGTCAATTGGTCAAACATTTGCCTATTTGAATTTTCATCATCATTCCTCCAGTCTTCAGTGTCACATGATCCTTCAGAAAGCAGAATTATGTGTCCATTTTCTAAAATTGATTTATAAGTTGAATAAATAAGCGTTTCATTGATGTATGGTTTGTTAGGATAAGACGATATTTGGCCGAGATACAACTATTTACACTCTAAAAAATGCTAGGTTGTTTTAACCCAATTTGGGGTTAAATATGGACAAACCCAGCCATTGGGTTACATTTTTAAATTACATTATTAACCCAATGTTTGAGTTTGTCCATATTTGACCCAAAATTGGGTTAAAACAACCCAGCATTTTTTGGAGTGTAAAATCGGAAATCTGAGGGCGCAAAAAAATCAAAATATTGAGAAAATTGCCTTTAAAGGTTTGCATTTCTGTTGGCAATTGTGCGGCATCCACAAAAATACAATTTTGATGTATTTATGGTAGGAAATTTTCTAAATATCTTCATGGATCATGATCTTTACTAAACAATGCTGGATTGTTTGAACCCTAAATTTGGATAAAATATAGACAAACCCAAATGTTAGGTAAAAATGTAATTTCAAATTAACCCAACTTCCATTTTCCCACTTTCACTTTTTAACCCAACATTTGGGTTTGTCCATATTTGATCCAAATTTGAGTTTTAACCACCCAGCATTTTTTAGAGTGTAATGATTTTTGGCATAAAAGTTAATTTTGACCCATAGAGTGTTTTGTTGGCTGTTGCCACAAGTATTCCAGTGCAACTTAAGACTGATTTTGTGGTCCATGGTCACCTTTGCTGCTCAAGAAACATGTCTTATTATCAATATTCGATTCTTTGAAAATAGAAAAATGTTTTTTGTAACAATATTCTTTCAAAAGATTAATTGAGTTTATCAATTAATGCAGTTTTGCTGAATAAAAGATTACAATTCTTTAAAGGGATAGTTCACTTTGAAATTAATTTTTGATATGTTTTAGCTTACCTCAAGGCATCCAAGATGTAGGTGTCTTTGTTTCCACAGTATTTTCAGTGTTGATATTTTTAGGTCAAACCATCATATAATGGAGGTCTATGGTCACCACCTCAAAGTGCATGCACAGAGAAGTCCAAATTAAACATGATTTTAATGACTCGTAAATGTAAGTACACATTGATGGCCTAAGACACGAAACAAGTGGTTTGTGGTCAAGTACTCAAGTGGTCAAGTACTCAAGTTTTTTTTTTCGGAACCACGCGAGATAGTTACAAGAAGTAAAAATGATATAAATACTGTTCGTTTCCTCACACAAACCGCTCGTTTCGTGTCTTAGGCCATTAATGTGTTCATTAATCAAGTTTAATTTGGACTTCTCTGTGCATGCTCTTTGAGGTGGTGACCATAGACCTCCATTATATGACTAACAGACAAGAACGGTTTGACCTAAAAATATCAAAATTGAAACTACTGTGGAAACAAAAACACCTACATCTTACCTCAAGGATGCCTTTGAGGTAAACTAAAACATACCAAAAATTAATTTCAAAGTGACCTATCCCTTTACACAAAAATTTGTGACCTCAAACTTTTTAGCAGTAGTATATTTAAGTAACTTTTTGCCTTGGATACTCACTTTTCCCACTCAGGCTGTCAAACCAATCCATTGCTTCCCATCCTTTATTCCTCCCCTTTTTACTTGCTCTCACCCTCACAGCACTTTCTTGATGTGGGTTGCTTGGTTTAACCCTTAATCTACAGTAACGCAGTCCTCTTGGGAAAGGCTTTTGAAGATTCTCATGGCATCAAGCCTTTCATATCCATCCCTCAGAAGTCCTGATGTCTTTGTAAAATGTCCCCCGTTAAATCTGGCTGTATACACACCTAAAACCTGTCATGGCCAAAAAGTTCTTCTGCTGATCAAGGAAGAGTACTAAGCAGTCATATCAAGCTCTCTCCCTCTCTCTCTCTCTCAATTTCCTCTTTCTCTCTGTTCCCGCTCCCTCAGAACGCTGCCAAGAGTGTAAGCGAGTGAGCAGATCATTTAAACGAGTCTTCAGGTAAGACGTGAGCGTGTCCCAGCGTGCCTGGGCTGAATGCCAAGCTCAAAAAAGACCAATGAGCAGCTCAAAGAGGACACAGAGAGCATGTCTCTCCAGTTCCTCTTCTTTCTCCTCTCACTTCCTGTCTGTCCATCTGCTTGTCCTACAAACCATGTTTTTATGAACTACTTTTATAGTTGTCTTTGTAACCATATAATCACATCACCCCTTTGAGACGGATCCTGGCGCCATAGGCCTCTGCTGTTTAGCATTTTCTGCAGTCGTCCTCAGTGGAAGGTTTTATGCTTGGTCTGTTTGATGACAGACAAGGCAGGTGAGCGGCCCAAAGACGGACTGCTTATTTGAACCATTACAGTGATTTCAAGCTTTTGAAGCTGATGGATTACTTAGTCAATGAAGCTTATAAAGTTAGATCATTATTCAACCCGATCACACTAAATGCATCTCTATAGCACGCATTGAGTTTATCGTGCAATTTATACACAAAAAATTGTTCTTATGTGCATATGATACGCATGGGTAGGTCTAGTACACTGATAAAAAGGATTTTTTGGTGAAGTAAATACTACAGAAAAAAACAATGTAATTTACATGAAAAAGGTTAGTTCAGGCAAGAATTAAAGTAAATTCTATAGTAGAACTCAATTAAATCGTGTAGAAATTAAAGCGTAAATATCAACATTATAAAATTAAGTAAAATTACTCAACTTTTCTGATACTGGTGTTCCCATCATGCACTGGGCCATGAATAATTAATGAGGTTGGTTTTTCGCTGTTTTACAGCTGTATTTACACTATTTTATCATTACTTTTGTTGTTAGGATTAGTTATTTGCAGTTTTGTGACATTTGCAGTTCATTTTCTACTTAAAATGAAACATTCAAACACAAAAACGATCTATCAAATGTTACCGTCATTGTGTATTGTCTACCAAGTATTGAGGTCTGCTTTCACACTTGCTATACCAAAAGTTAAGACATGATGAGACACACTGCAAGTATTGATTACTTAAACAGTGTGGTCTATTTCAATGTTATATTGTTTGAGGGAAATGTTGTACTAAGAAAAAATTAAAAAATAGAATAGATATTACTTAATCTTTAATTAGCTAAATAAAAATTACTTAATTTCTTCTGTTACTTTCACTTAACTTCGTTAAGTATAATTTACTTAGTTACATGTGTGAAATTTACTCAAAAAATATCAATGCAAAAACTTGCCTTGAAATAATTAAGTAAATTTTACGTATCGGTTTCTGATAATAAAGTGCACATCAAATGCATGCAAAAACATATGCACGTAAAAACTAATTTTTGCGTATAAATTGCACGGTAAACACAATGCGTGCTATAGAGAGGCATTTTTGGCCCTGCCTGTTTTTAACTTCAATTTCTTTTGTGAGAATTCTAGGACTAACTCCATCTTGGTGTTAGAATGAATGCGCTTTATTTAATCAGAAGAAATTTGTGCAAGCAATGTTATTAATTCAATTTAATAAATTGGAATTGAGCAATAATTCATCAAATTAATTCCTTAAAACTTAACCATTTAAAATGAGTAATACTTTTTTGTTTTAAGTAAATTGAAGTCACCATTATGATGATCGGTGTTTGTTTTAAATTACGTGTTTTCTCTTTCAGTGATTCTGCTTGTAAACGTCAGGTGTTTTCAATTTTTAATTTTTGGTGTAAACTTTATCTCATTTTTAAATGGTTAACTTTTAAGGAATAATTTGAATTCATTATTACTCAATTCTAATTTGTTCAATTTAATCATTAATATTGCATTGTAATCTGTTGCCACAATTTTACTGATTAGATATAGCATATTCATTCTTCCAGTGTGGTGGATTGCCCTAATGAAAACCAGCTGCACCTGTGGCAAGCTATTAAAAAAGTGTGTGGATTTTGTCTAGTGCTCTCTCATTTTTGTTTTGTCTTTATTTGAAGAGTGGGTTCTTGTGTTTGTGTCATATGATTTCCAAAACCTCATTTCCAACAGTTTATTGATTTGATTGCATATTGTTATTTGCTATTATTACCTGTTTTGACCCTAAACATTATTTGTTTAACATTAAATAAACTTCTTGTGAAGTGTCCTCTTTATGTGATGACTTTGAGCCGGGTCATAAGTAACACTCATATAGTATTTAGTTCAACAAGTCCTCCAATTTATACGACCATAATTTAGCTGAGATTTCAACCAACGCTTTTAAATAAAGAATAGTTTACCCCAATATTAAGTTTTTGCTATCATTTAACATTAGACGTTCTTCCTATAATAGAATCACTAATATACTATTATAGATTTTATTCATATTTTGAATGAGTTTTTGTTTTTATATTTACTGTTTTCATTTTAGTTGAAAAATAATGAAAATTATCCCATGATTTACTCACCGTCAAGTCATCTGATCCTAATTGTATATGACTTTCTTCTTTCAGCCAAATGAAATCAAAGTCTAAGAGCGCGTTTCATCCATCATTAAAGTAATCCATCTGACTAATCAAGGCCTTGTGAAGCGATGGGTTTTTGTAGGAAACATATCTTTTACAGTGACCAGTGTTATGTTTTCCTCTATCCTATGCGCTTATGTGTTCGTCAATACATCATGCGCCGTGTCAAAGTAGAACTAGACTCACGTACAACCATCCAGTAGCATCTCATTGCAGTACATGAGATCCAGGGGGCGGAGTTGGATCCAGATCTAAGGGGTGGATATGGGTTGGATTAGGGGTGGGGTTAAAGATCAGAGGGCGGAGATGGGTAGGTTTAGGTGAATGTAAGGTGGGAGGAGTTGGATCTGGATCTAACTCCTCCCCTAGATTCTGCAGTGATGACCATCTCACCAAAAGCCAGTGACTATAGTTTATGAAGTTATAAATATGTATATATATAAATATTTTTTTTTTGACAAAAACGCATCGCTTCACTTCAGAAGGCCTTTTATTAACTCCCTATGGATTACTTTTAGAATGGATGGATGCACTTTTTTGGCCTTCAAAAAATAAGGTACCATTCACTCCCAATACACTCTAAACAATGCTGGGTTGTTTTAAGCCAAATTTGGGTCAAATATGGACAAACCCACATGTTGGGTTATAAATGTAAATACTTCAACTTTCACTTTCAACTGTACATTTTTCAACAAAACATTAGGGTTTGCCCATATTTGACCCAAATTTGAGTTGAAACAACCCAGCATTTTTTTAGAGTGTATAAAGCTTAGAAGAGCAAGGACATTTTTAACCCTGATTGTGTCATATACACCTGATGGCTTGAGGGTGAGTAAATTATTGGATCATTTTCCATTTTGGGTGAACTATAAATGGTGACAGCCATTCATGCTAGAAACTTGGGCCTGTTTTGACTATTATTTTCATCATCTAATGAGCTTTGGTACTTTAATATCTTTTAAAAATGTGTATGTATGGTGACAGTGCAGAGAGAAACAAGGTCTAAAAGTCCCAGGGATCTTGAACATGCCGCTTGTTTTCATGTGGAGGAGGTTGTACTATGGGAAATGATATTTTTGGAGCACTGCACATCACCTCCAGTGATTGGCCTGTGTTTTTGGGCGAGAGAATTGAGAAACACGCACAAGCCTGCTCTAGGACTATACATGTCTCCAGTTGTTCTTAAGAAGTAGACATTTATGACTTGAATTGATAAACTCAGCTTGGGCCGTTTTTGAACTGAACACATTTTAAGGACTTTGTGTTTCTGACTGAATGAGATCCAAGAGGGAGTCATCCCTCATTTTGATGAATGAATGTGTTCGTTTAAAATAGGAAAGCAATCGTGAGTTAAGTCTATAACTCAAACGAAGTTTGAACATGAGCCAAAAGCACACACTTTGGGAAATTCTCCAATTGCCAACAGCCACATTTGAAACTCCTGTCACCTTTGGTGACCTTTCAAAGTAATTATTTGATAGTGCGGACTAGTTGCCCTCTGCACCAAACTTGATCTACAATCGCAAATAAATGTGAAAAACGGATGCCCTTGGGACCAAAGGTATATAAAAATAGTTTAAAACAGTCTCTAAATTCCAAATAGAATATAAAACTCCAGGAATCCAACTTTTATTGGTTTGTTAAAAAATTGATGAGCCTTGGCTAGAGGTGAAGTGCCGTATAAAGAATGTAATGCAGCAAAAAGTTACATTTCTTAAAATGATGTTCTCTGCATAACATTCTGATGCTCTAATCCTCCCTGAACTGAAACATTCAGCACCAGGCTCACTAGCACAACTATTCCTGCTGTTGTTTCTGAGCTGTTAGCTGCCGCTGAGAATACTTATTTCTCTGAATAATATGAAATGGATGTGTGTAGTTCCCTTTCGGATGAGAACTCGCAGTCTCACTGGGTCTGAATAAGACGCTAATGCCCTCAGCGTGACTGATGTCTGAAGCACGTGTCAAAGCACGACAATAAGACTGTGTTACAGAGGGCACAGCTCATCATTTAAAGGGTTAGTTCATCCAAAAATGAAAAATATGTCATTAATGACTCACCCTCATGTTGTTCCAAGCCCTCCATTCATCTTTGGAACACAGTTTAAGATATTTTAGATTTAGTCCGAGAGATTTCTGTCCCTCCATTGAAAATGTATACACGGTATAGTGTCCTTGTCCAGAAAGGAAATAAAGACATTATCAGAGTGGGTTAGAATATTTTGAAGCATTGAAAATACATCATTTTCATTGTTGGGTGAACTAACCCTTTAAGAAGTGTCCAGTGTCTCTGTCAAAGACTCCATAGAGCATTTCACACTATGCATTCACCCCGGGTTTAATGCATTTTTGTTTCCCAGAGTAAAGGCTATTTGGGTTGAGAAGCATTTCTCACCAGATGTTCAAAGCTGTTTTGATGCTGGATAAACGTCTGTCTGTGCAGTGAGAAACAGTGCGACGCCATGTTTTGGTGAGTTGTTTTGCAAGAGAAAGCAAAACAATAGTTGTTAAAATATTAATACACTTGGTACAGTCACAGACTATTTCAGCATCTGAAGGAAGCATCAAAAGTCAATGTTTGCAACCCTTTTCACTTCTATTGTGGTGATTATCTGAGTGAAACAGGCAAAATATATTTGAATCGATAGATATTTACAGGTAAGGATGAATAGGAAGACTAAAATATTACAAACATTACAAGATTTTTTTTACCATAATGTGTATGAAACAACACACTGCTTTCTGAAACACCCAATGGCTCAACTTTGTACACATCAGCAGTGATTTCAAGTGAGTTCAAGTTCTTTCGTGGCATTTATGTTAAATGAACTCTCCTGGGAGTGTATATGGCTCCAGACAGGTCAAGTGATGATTACGTCAAAACATAACCAACACCAGATCAGATCACCTTTTCTCTTTGATCATCAGGCAGATACAACTCTAATACAACAGGCAAACCATATTTAATGTTAATAGTTTAAGGGTCACGAGCCCAACTAAAGCAAACACTGATCATCATAATGGTGGCTTAAAAATTATATATATATATATATATATATATATATATATATATATATATATATATATATATATATATATATATATATATAATTTTATATATATATATATTTATATATATATATATATATATATATATATATATATATATATATATATATATATATATATATATTATTATAATATTAATATAAAATATATATATATAATTAAATATATATAATAATATTATTAATAATAATATTTTATTATATATATATATATATATATATATATATAATAAAATATTATTATTAATAATATTATTATATATATTTTTAATTATATATATTTTTTTATATTAATATTATTATATTATTATTCATATTATTATAAAACAAATATTACCATATTTTACCAATCAATACTCATCCAATTAATAGAGTTTGCCTTTAAACATGTAAATAAGAACTTTAATTAACCCAGAAAATCTGTGCAGATTTTACAATGACTTCCAGAGGACTTTCTAAAAGCAATTCTTGAATTTCATCTAGCACATATCACAACGTCTCTAGTGCCTCTTCTTCACTTAAACAACATTTTTTTTACCATGTTTTGTCATATCCGCATCTCTAAAAGCGAGAGGGTTTGATACGGATCCTAAACCAGTTCTTAACCAGGAGGCCAGGGCCCTGGGGCCTCAACAAACTTAAGGGGGCCTTAAAGGAGTAGTTCACTTTAAAATTTTGGATTTTTCTCCATATAATGGACTTCAATGGGAACCAAATGGTACAAGGTCCAAAAGACAGTTTCAGTGCAAAATGCAAAAAGTTCATAGGGCTTTAAACGATTCTAGACGATGAATTAGGGTTTTATCAAGCAAAATGATCGCTCATTTAAAAAAAAAACAAAGTTTAAGTTTTATAAGCTCAGATGGTTCTTGTTCTGTTCTCTGATGCGCGTTTGTGACTCTCCTGTTCGACTTTGAACTCGTTCATCAAAATTAACGAATCTTTTCCAGTCAATTAGTACATTTTGTTCGTTGAATGAACCAAATGACACGAAAAAAGATTAATTCATTTTGATGAACAAGTTTGTACAGGAGAAACACGACACGCGCATCACAGAGCAAGGCGACCATTTAAGCTTATAAAACTTAAACTTTCTCTTTTTGCCCTTTTTTTGAACAGTTTGCATTGAAACTGTCTTTTGGACCTTGAACCGTTTGGTTCCATTGAAGTCCATTATATGGAGAAAAATCCTGGAATATTTTCATCAAAAACCTTAATTTATTTTCGACTGAAGAGAGAATGACATGGATATATTGGATGACATGGGGTGAGTAAATTACCAGTAAAGGTTTTTTTTTTAAAGTGAACTACACCTTTAAGATGACTTAAAATATTGTTGTGGACAATTGGGGGCACTGAAATCAAAAGGTTGCGATCCACTGTCCAAAATGAAATCATTCAAGCGACATGCAGTTGAATCGTTATATATTATATAATAATATAATACTTTGCATATTAAAGCATGAACAGTGTAAATATGTGGAAGATGAAAAAAGATTTGTTAAGGGTTAACAATTCCTTACTAATAATGCCACAATAATCTAATTACCCCCACAAATGGGAATAATAACAACCTTTCAATCAACCCCACCTCCACACACACACACACACACACCTCCTTGATGTATGTGTGTTCCTGACAGCATCTGACTGGTTGCTGCTCACTCCACCGCTTGGTGGAGACTGGTGAGAAGTATAGACACTCTGGCTCAGAGCGGGATAAACACGGGACGAAGGTGGAAAAAATACGAACTCTCCATCACGCTTTAGACTCGAATTAATCACCGTGTGCTCGTTCGGACCGGAAGATTTGTAGCTGCCGCAGTGGCTTGTTCCAGCAGCGGGCATTTGCTGCTTGATACCCGGACGCGTCCGCAGTGCTGGATTTTGCAGTTCTGAAGTAAATGAGATCTACAGACCAACACTCTCTCATCATGAAACCTTGACTGGAGTCTTGTCATCTTAAAAGGTAAGGCTTCAAATTGCATTAAATAAATTAGAGGCGATTAAGATTCTCTTTAGTCTAGTCAACTCTGCCAATAGCGCAGTGGTCTTTTGCATTGATATTCACTCATCGATTCCACATCTGTTTCATTGGATTCTGCGCTCCGGTCATAGGTAGCTCGCGAGGGTCTGTTTTTCCCTGTTTTGTGGTAAACATTTCTGCTGTACCTGTACCAAGGCCGTCTTATAGGCTATGGAAGGGCATGAGGAAATTAGTATTCAGAGTTGGGCTACTCCTTTGCGACTGCTTCCGATGAGACCTTCGAGCCTATATCGATACAGTGCTGTTTCATGAGATACAGATACGATTTTAAGCACGCGACAAATAAGACACAAAAATAAAACGAGCGGAATGGGAGAAAAGTAAAAGCTGTCGTTCACTAAAGGGGCCGTTCGCGTTCTTGCGTTCAAAAACAGCAAGACGTAGCCTAATGGAACGGACCGCAGGTGTTTTGAAACTGTTTTTAACTTGACAACGCCGTCTTTAAACGCAACGCTTATGTCGCATCGCATGTGAGACGCGACGTAACGGCCAAAGATTGGTCTGACGCATGTGTGCACCTTGTTGCGAATTATGGGTTTGGGGGTTCTATTCAAGGCTTTAACCTCCCTTCCCAGGACTGTCAATCAAAACAAATAGTTGAGGGGTCTCACATAATAGCCTACATAAACTAGTTCAGTCGTGCGTACGTAAGAACATTTTCAACAACGTTATCAAACTACTTTTCAAATAGCAAAATTGTTGCATTTTCACTAGAAATTGCGTTCGCCCTTGGCTGTAGGCTACCCATAGCAACAGCACGCCGTTCCGTTAGAGTCAATAGGCTATTTGGCCTATACTGTAGGCTAATTATCTATCACTTTACTTCAAGAGTAACCGCACAGGATCAGTAAACGTAAAAAAGCTACGTCAGTACCTCAAAACATTAAACCCCACTAATTAGACATTCGATAAGAATCGTTCTTCGTCAATACGGTTGTACAGCTAATTAACACACTACCGCAGACGGAACGCAATTTGAACGTTCTTTAAGAACGCAATGGCGCGAGCTCTCAGAAATCTCTACACAGCAAAGCTTTTCAGAACGCTGGACAGAGCTCGGTGTGAGCGAGTCTGCCTCTGATTCTGCTACTGAATGGAACTGGCTTAGATCCGACTTGGCAACGGGATCGCGCTTTTTAAAAGAAAAAGAATGATGTGACAGAAAAAGAGATTTTATAGCTGACCTGGAGTTTTGAAGGAAGGTAAGTTTACAATCTTAAAACTGCCATGCAATTAAATTAGCTTTGAGTATTTATGTAAAAATATGTTTTGAATTGCTTGCAAAGGCTCTTTTTTTGTTTTGTGATTAAATACCCTCTTGCAAAGTCATGGATTCTCAGTTGACCATAAAAACTTAACCCTATAGCCTAATTCTGAGGGACTCAAGATCTAGCTATTCATTTTAATGAGCTATACATGTTGGGTTTGTTAGCCATTGGAATCATGAACCATGTCATGATTCATGCTGGTCACAAACAAAGATTTTAAAGTCTAGCATTCTGTGACATACATGAGCTATACCCTTTTTGTGCATTCCTGGATATTACCTTTACTTATTTTGGTAAATTGTTCACATTTCTGATTTGTCCAATAGCAGACATCCAGCATGTTCCAATTATTCCATCAATCCAATTCATTTTAATAAATCAATATACTAGATGTAATGAAATGTGATGCCCTGATGTATTGCATAAATGTGGGAACCTCACAGAGATCAAAGACTCCCTCTCCCTCATGCACTTTATACCACTTTTCTTGCCCATTCTCATCAAATTCAGAAGGCTGCCCTACTTGCATTCATGAGTGATGATGTTCGGAGAAGGGCTAAAACTGGTTGGCTGAGTGTCTGACAATACGAGTTCTCTTTGTATGGTCAGAAGACCAGCTAAATGTAAGGCTTATAGTCAGTTTAGCTATCAGACAGTTTGAACTTGCAGCATTATGGTGACTAGGTGTGTCTGTAAAAAATGATCGTGATTTTAACGGTAAAAGACTGTAAAAATGCTACTGTTCATTGGTTAACAGAAAGTTTCTTGTGGAAGAATGCTTGTGATGAGCTTTGATTTATCATGTGACATTAATACTTCGATAGGTTGGTAAATTAACACTATCAGATAATGAAATACGGTTTATTGCTGTAAATTGTAAGTTAAGTCTGTAAAACCAATAACGTTGATACCATATTTTTGACTGTAAAGTTCTGGTAACCACAGCTGCCAGTTTTTTTCGTAAAACAACAGGATTTTTTTTTTACAGTGAGCCATCGCATGGCATGGCCACCGTGGTCTAAAGCAGAGATCTATTTTGGCTTGGTGGAAGAAACACATTTTCTAACTCAAAAACGAAAGTCACCATTTACCCTCCCTCATGTCGTTCTAACTCATATGTGTTTCTTTCTTCTGTGGAAGATATTTTGAAGAAGGCTGGTTCAGTGCATTTCATTAACTTTCTTTGATTGAGTTCAGTCAGATCAATCATCGATTGACGTGTTTACGTGAGTATACTTGTCAATCCAATTAGACATCAATATTTATGTGGAGGCAAACATAAATATCTGTAACACTTTACAATAAGGTCTCATTTGTTAACATTAGTTAATGCATAACATTAACAATTGTTAATGTTTTGGAACAATTACCAACATATTTTTTAAAGCCTTTATTAATCTTTGTTATGCATTAGTTCATAAAAATCTAATTGTTCATTGCTTGTTCATGTTAGTGTTAGTGTATTAACAATTAGTAACAAACACAACTTCGGATTTAAAAAATGTAGGCTATTAGTAAAGGTTAAAATGACCATAAACTAAGATTAATAAATGCTGTAGAAATATTGTTCATTGTTAGTTTGTGTTAACTAGTATAACTAATGCTAAAGGAGTAGATTACAGTATATTTTAAAAAACATTTGCTGATAATTTACTCACTCCCATGTCATCCAAGATGTCCATGTCTTTCTTTCTTCAGTTGAAAAGAAATTAAGGTTTTTGATGAAAACATTCCAGGATTTTCTCCATATTATGGACTTCAAATGGGAACCAAACGGTTCAAGGTCCAAATGAGAGTTTCAGTGCACCTTCAAAGGGCTTTAAACAATTCCAGACAATGAATAAGGGTCTTATCTAGCGAAATGATCAGTCATTAAAAAAAATTAAATAAAATAAATATATATATATATATATATATATATATATATATATATATATATATATATATATTAGTTTTATAAGCACAAATGCTCGCCTTGCTCTGTTCTGTGATGAGCGTTCATGACTCTCCTGTTCAAACTCGTTCATCAAAATTTAACAAATCTTTTTTTCGATCTACAGTATTGTCGTTTAAAGCTACACTGAAACTCTCATTTGGACCTTGAACTGTTTGGTTCCCAATGAAGTCCATTATATGGAGAAAATCCTGGAATGATTTGATCAAAAACCTTAATTTCTTTTCAACTGAAGAAAGAAAGACTTGGACATCTTGGATGACAAGAGGGTGAGTAAATTATCAGCAAAAGTTTTTTTAAAAGTGAACTACTTCTTTAACAAATGAAACCTTATTGTAAAGTGTTAACAAAATATCTTCTCAGAGGGTCAGTAAATGATGGTGGAATTTTCATTTCCATGTTAACTGTCCCTTTAAGAAAGAATTTGGAGATGAATCAGTTGTTGTAATTATTAAAATGGATAAAAATAGAGCCTTCACACTGAAATCCCGCTTTTAATAACATTAAACATCAAATGTATTGTTCTTAACAGTGCCTGTGTCACATCACGCAGCATTTTTGAGTTCACCCTGGACAGAAAAAAAATTGCCTGTCACTGGAAACTTGTCACATCACGCCTTAGGACACGTGTCAGGTGGAGTATCGTATTCATTACACATATTTCTCATATCAACATATCCAGTCTCAACAGTGCCACCTGCAGCATCATTAAACTCTCATCCTCTCTAAATGTTATCAGGGCCTTTAAAAAGACAAGGGCGTGATGTCGAAGATGTAGCGTTGCTATGGTTTCCTTGACTTTGATCGACATCGCGGTGTGTGACACTGGACACGCGCTCATTACCGGCTCCGCGCATCAAACGGCACCTTGCATCTCGCTTGGCTCCGAGCTCATAAAAGAGTGTATTCCCCAGCTCGCTGCTGAGCTTGTTAGAGTCACATTCAGATTGTGATGACAGACGCGCTATGTAATCAAGAAGTTATTGCTCAGCGTCAGCGTGGCCCTCACTTATCATACACACTGATAACAGAAATCAAACCTCACGCGTCAATCTACACCAATTGGGCATTGGCTCAGCCCATCACACTTTCAAGGATAGGAAGAGCTGGGGGTGTATTCATTGGACATCCCCTTATGTCTCACTATATGTGTTGGGTCAATATCTCTAGACGTTTCCTTGGATTAATGCGGCAACAAATCAACACAGAATGGAGGTCAACCACACTCATCGCCACAGACGAGGACTGCAATCTCTGGGGAACGCGATTAATAATGTGTCCACCTTTTGACCTACTTACATAGTTATGAATATTTTAGACTTTTTTATGCATGTAAATTAGCTGTAAGTGAAAAAGAAACTGTGTTATAATTTAACAGACTTGTTAAGTACCCTTTGCTTATCAAAGAGAAATTATGGGGCTGTCAAAAAAAAATCTGATTTTTAAAACAGAATGGCTTTGTTGAGATCCTGCTCAAACAGGAGAAATAAAAGGGTACAAAGAGAGAAATTTTGTCTATTCAAAGTGGCAACATCACATGTTAGAATTATATTACCTGAAAATAAACTAGTAAAACATTTTTGACCCTTTTTACGATCAGAGGAGTACAGCCAAACAGCCGATATGTACGGCGCTTAAGAGGCAATGATGTAGAAGTAGGTGCTGATCTTCTGCACTATTACACCATAATGTGACAAAAAACAAAACGAGTCTTTTGTGCAGCTTGGTTTCAATAAAAGCTGTTTTTGGACTAACAATTAAGTTTTAAGTTCTGAAACTTACAGGATTTTTTTATAGCACAATGACCTCTTATATGTCAAATGACCCCTTTAATGTGAAATTAAGTTGAAAGTTAACTTTTGCTGATAATTTACTCACCCCCATGTCATTCAAGATGTCCATGTCTTTCTTTTCTTCAGTCGTTTTCTCAGAAATTAAGGTTTTTGATGAAAACATTCCAGGATTTTCTCCATATAATGGACTTCAAATGGGAACCAAACGGTTCAAGGTCCAAAAGACAGTTTTAGTGCAGCTTCAAAAGGCTTTAAACGACACCAGGCGATGAATAAGGGTCTCATCTAGCAAAACGATCGGTCATTTAAAAAATAAATAAAAAAGTTTACGTTTTATAAGCACAAATGCTCACCTTGATCTGTTCTGTGATGAGCGTTTGTGACTCTCCTGTTCGAACTTGTTCATCAAAATGAACAAATCTTTTTCAGAGTCATGACCCGAAGGGTCCTAGATAAGACCCTTATTCATCGTCTGGTGTCGTTTAAAGCCCTTTGAAGCTGCACTGAAACTCTCATTTGGACCTTGAGCCGTTTGGTTTCCATTGAAGTCCATTATATGGAGAAAATCCTGGAATGTTTTCATCAAAAACCTTAATATCTTTTCAACTGAAGAAAGAATGACGTGGACATCTTGGATGACATGGGGGTGAGTAAATTATCAACAAAAGTTTTTTTTAAAAGTGAACTACTCCTTTAAGAGAACTGTGTTCAGAGAGTTTTTTTTTTAAACCAACCAAAGTATTGAGAAATATGTCCTAGTCAGGGCCGGATTAAGAGTTCAGAGGCCCCGTCTAAGCAGGCCAAATGTATATTTTGTCCAAGGACATTTTAATATGGCATTTACAGTTTTACTGCCCCAACTTTGTTGTACTATGCTGGAGTAAAGTTCATAAATGGTCGTTCTTTCCCATAGAAATTTGTAAAACTATGTTTGGTGGACCTATATGCCTCTAGGGGTGTTCAGGGGCATGCTCCCCGGGAGAAAATTTAGTACATTTTAAGGTTAAATGCATCAGTCTCGTGATCTTTGAGAGATCTTTTGAAGAGCTTCAACCCATGAACTGCTCGTTAAACAAAGAAAAAGCATTGATTTGTAACAGGACAATAAAGAGGGCTCAAACATCTTTTTAGTTATGAGAGTCTCAGTCTACATTACATTATCAATGGTGTTTTAGGATGCCTAAAAAAATTGAAGGATTACATTTTATATAATTACTCCTATGACGTAAAATCCATATAGCCTATAAATGTACTATATAAATAAAAATGAATATTTCAAAAGTTTGTTTTATTCTACATTACACAAAAATTAAAGATGTCGTGGGCCTCTGGGCAAGTGCCAGTTGCCCTAATGGTTAATCCGGCCCTAGTCCTTGTGATTACAAAAAACTGTAGTATCAAAGCGATGATAAACGACCACCGTTTAACCTACAAAGACTGCTGTTATGCTCACAGTGTGAAGAGTATTGGAAAAGTGAATTAAGTATTAAGAAATCGGTTCTAGCGATTGTTAGAAACTGTTTTAGTCTGTTGAATTACTGTTAAATGTAAGCATGGATTTTGCCAGCATGATGTAGCTCCAGTATCAGAGCAAAACTGCCTAAGCTCAAACAAATGAATTTTTGAGAAGTCACAGCACACATTATAAGTCATCGTATACCTCTTCATTCTCTCTTGCATTCTCTTCTTTCACCTTGAGGTCCTAATTTACACGCTAACAGTAAAGTGTCTCCACCGCTCTCGGTGAGGGTCTTTTGAAAGTCGTGACGGAGAACATACAGAGAAGATGGAGAGGCAGATAGTCATCCATTAATCAGACAAACCTGTCAGTCGGACCCCCAAGGTTTCTAGTGGAAATCCACATGCGCTCAGCTCAGATGTCAAGAAGACTCTTTTACAGAGTTCTTCTTTAATGATGAAAGTGTGTGTGTACGTGTCAAGGCCAGAGCAGGTTCTTTTGCCGTTTCCTCTCTTTGTTCTTACTTCAGCACGTCTTAAGCCTGTTTTTTGTTCCGCGTCAGTTCTCTAACCCAGGAGATCTGCCACTGAGCGTCTAATTGAGGATCTTTCGCCGCAGTCTCGGCCAATTAAAAGTAGTGCAGTTAGCGCCAAGTGCAGAAAAGCATTGGGGCAAATCTGCGTGAGATGAATGGCTCTTATTCTTAATCCTGTCATTAGAGGAGATCTATTCTTCGCCTTTGGGTTTTTTAATAACCTAAGGCATAGAAGCTCTTCGCCCAGCCTAACAGCATCTACCACACACCCCTCGAGCGCATCCACAATGCTGCCGCTTCACTTGTTTTTACCTTCCGGAAATTCATGGATTTAATTAAAGACACTGTTATAGAATTAAAGTGTTGCCAATGGCCTGCCCACTTCAGTGCTTCAGTCTCGCACGATTAGAACTTTTGCCGTGTTTCTCAGGGTTAGAGGACTAGAATGGCCTTGTTTATTTTAGCCTGGTAATTGTCATTAACCCTCTGGGGTTGTTCGTTTCAGAGTCTCACTCGGGGTGTTCGGGTCCAAATGGACCCATTCATATTTAAATGGGCGGGATTCATATTTAAAAAAAAGATCATGATTTTTTTTTACTTGTTTTTTATTTATTTTTTCTTTTATTTTTTGGTGTTTTGAGAAAATTAAAAAAAATATTATAATTAGTATTAATGCAATAATTATGACAAAATTTCCCCCATTGAACATAATAGAATTTTTTTTATTATTATTATTATATTTATTTTTTAATATTTAAGCTGTATTTCATTTTAGAATCAAGCCTAGGCCTCATAAAAGCAATTTTTTAAATGAGATGGATGCCATCTGGTGGACAAACTGAGCATTTTAAAAATACAAAACACATGTATAATCAGAATTTTTTGGTCCAAAAATATTAAGTGACTTCTCAACCAAACAGTTGAGCACATTTTGAGTCACTATATTTTATTGAGAGGAGTACCTTACTTAACTCAAACTGATTGAGCCATCTCTATCATCTGGTTGGGGTATATTATGCCAAAAACATCCACTAGATTTCAGTCTCAATCAACAGCACTTGTCACAACACTTCTTCTTACATGGATGTCAGAAACAAATAAATCACCTCAGCCATGTGAACTGTTTTTGGTGAAATTTTGCAAGCTAAGCATATATTTTTTTTACATATTATACTGTAAGAGCCTTAACTTTACAAAATGATGTTACTTGGTGCTATAAAAAACGTTAGTATATTTTTAATAATTTTTCAAACACATGCTCAGTTGATTTGGCACTTAACGGTAAATTGTCACCTGTTGTCACAAGTTTAGACTTTTTTAAAGAAAACACAAGTAAAAACACTTAAAAATACAAGTATTAAAAAGTAAATTAAAGTAAATTAAATCAAATATACTGTACAAAATATTTAATCTTTTATATAAAATATATATTTTACAAAATATTTTTTCCTATAAAATTACTATATAATCAAAGACAAATCTAATCAAGTTGTGTTCCAAATTTGAAGTTGATATCACAAAAATTGAAGTTCTAATGAGATTTTGTTTGGGTGCAATACCAAAATGACATACATTCCATTGAATTTAATTGTATGCATTCTGCTGTAACTAATTAATACATTTCTGTCCAAATATCACTTCTGTTACAAAATATGTGTTTTGTCAAGACAAGGTTTTGATCATAATATGATGGGCAATGAAAAAGTATGTCATTATGTACTTGCCCTCATATTGTTCTGAACATGTATGATATTTAAAAAAAATATATATTTTTTAATCCATGCAATGAAAGTCCAGTGTTGTTTTGGAATCTAACATTCATCAAAATATCTTCCTTCGTGTTTCACAGAAGAAAGAAAGTTATTTTTGGACTGACATGAGGGTGAGTAAAGGACCGTTCACTCCAAGAGTGATAATGCAAACTATATTAGTCCACATCAACAAACAATTACATTCTATTTATAATAAGCAGTTGTGACGTCTGTCCTTTTATCATTCAGTATACTTTAGAAAGTGATTCCAACATTACTTCCTATTCTCATAGAGTTAGAATGATTATTAGCATCTTAAAAGACTTGCCCTTAAATTATGACAATTCACTTTTTGGTGAACTATCCCTTGGGAAAGTGAATGGTATATGTCATTTTAGCTTCTTAGGCCTGTCATAATTATTGATTAATTGTCTGATCGTGATTTTTTTTGATAGTATCACAGTTATTTGACACAGCCGCAATAATTGTGCAGTTTAAATATTAGATTAAATCACATTTTGCCATCCATTTTGCATAGCCAGAATATTGTAGATACAGCGAAGCAACACCATCGCAAAGACCAGAAAAATTTAAAGGGATACTCCACTTTTTTGGGAAATAGGCTAATTTTACAACTCGTTTCGAGTTTTTACCGTTTTCAAATCCATTCAGCAGATTTTCTGATATTTAGAAGAATATCAGTAACCAGACCGTTTCTGGTCTCATTGACTTCCATAGTGGGAAAAATATATACTATGGAAGTCAATGAGACCAGAAACTGTCTGGTTACCTATATTCTTCTAAAATATCAGAAAATCAGATGGATGGAATCGAAAACTGTAAAACCCAAATGTTTAACTCTGGGGAGTTGTAAAATGAGCCTATTTCCAAAAAAGTGGAGTATCTCTTTAAGATCAAGATGTTAATGTACAAATGCTTGTGATACTTAATATGACCAGTCAGTCATTACACAGAAGCTTTACTGCAACTCTTAAGAGATTATAAAAGGGAAAAGAACCCAGTTGTGTGGACCAGCTTAGAAAATTGGATACACCTGAATGCTTTACGTCTCAAGAGAAGTCAAGTCTGGCCATCTTCCTTGACTTCTCTGACTTTGTGCAGCTCCTCTAACTTAGGCTTCTTTGAGAAGCAGTTTTCTTACTAAAAATAGCTCATAGCTTAAATGTTTGGGTTGTCTTGCACATTTAAAGGGATAGTTCACTTGGAAATAAATTTTTGGTATGTTTTAGCTTACCTCAAGGGCATTCAAGATGTAGGTGTCTTTGTTTCCACAGTAGTTTCAATTTTGATATTTTTAGGTCAAACTGTTCTTGTCAGTCATATAATGGAGGTCTATGGTCACCACCTCAAAGTGCATGCACAGAGAAGTCCAAATTAAACATGATTTAATGACTCGTAAATGTAAGTAAACATTGATGGCCTAAGACACAAAACGAGTGGTTTGTGTGAGAAAACAAACAGTATTTATATCGCTTTTACCTCTTGTAACCACAGCCACGTCCAAGTGATCTGAGGGTGCGGACGCTTTTTGGCTGTGGTTAAGAGACAATATAAATACTGTTGGTTTTCCTTAAACAAACCGCTCGTTTCCATTTCGAGTCATTAAATCATGTTTAATTTGTATTTCTCTGTGCATGCTCTTTGAGGTGGTGACCATAGACCTCCATTATATGACTGGACAGACAAGAACGGTTTGACCTAAAATATCAAAATTGAAAATACTGTGGAAACAAAGACACTTACATCTTGGATGCCCTTGAGGTAAGCTAAAACATACCAAAAAATGAATTTCAAAGTGAACTATCCCTTTAACAAACCAAGTAGTTTCAATCAAGGTGCTTTATGAGTTGAAGTAAGTTATAGCCAAAGATTAGCAGTTTGCAAGTTTGCTGAGGTAAACAGAAACATCTGAAAGAAAGGCTGCAGTGTTGCTTTTGGCACAAGCTGGGATGTTTTTAGACCAGCTGTCCCTGCCACCAATCTATAGCTGCAGTCATTATAAAAGAAAATTATGAAACCTGGAGACAGATCAGCAGGAAGTTGCAATATCTGCCACGACTCGCACATTAACACCATGGCCTGTTAAGCACAGATAAGACAGAAGCACTCAGCAAACTTCCCCTAGTCAGCGCTCCGCCATCAGTGTTTTGTTTTCCTTGAACACTTCAATTTAGTAGAGTAAAGATGGGGCTGTGAGTGCTGAGATTATATCACACAAAAAGCACACAAACTAGGACTGTGACTAATAGCAATTTTCACATTGGCATGTATGGGAGACCAGAATCAAATGTGTACTCTAATTGGACGAAAGTTTACTGCCTCAGAGCCTTTTGCGTTGGGAAGCTTTTTCTCGTTCTCATGGCAGAGGTCTGCAAGCCTGAGGGCTGTTTATATGATGTCTGGGAAGTTGCGAGAAATTATTAAAACATATCTAATTTAAAACATGTTATGTATTCATGTTGGTTTGATACATTCTGAAAAATCTAAAAAATAAATTAAATAAAAAAATAAAAATACAACATTGTCAACAACAACAAAATAATAGTAAAAATGTAATATATATAGAAAGGTAATAAAATACGCAAGAATTTTCCTTTTTACTTAATGTCCAATAATTTGTTGAACTTACTTAAAATTCCTTAGTAATCTGTACTGTTTGCATGCTATGCCTTTGTTACTCAGAAAAACCTTGTAACCATTGCTTGACTGGTTTGAGTCAAGCATTTTACCATCAAATAAAATTGTAATGGTAAAATAAAGCCAAAAATAGTAAAACAAAGCAATGAATTTATTCATGCTGCAATGCACTCTGTGAGTACACTTCCTCAGATCACAGATAGAATTAAATTGACAAAACTTAAATGGATTAAGTAAGAAAAACTTGATGCAATTAAGTAATGCAACTAGTTTTCGTAATAAAATTAAGTAAACTGAACTAATTGGTTTTTACTTGACCATTACTTTCAAAAATGTTTTCAAATATATTTAATAAGGTGAAAATACTGTTACAAAATATCATGATTGTTTGATTGATAAATATTTTATCAGCATTACTGCATTTGACCAGATTCAGTCTGAATCAATAAACCTATAAAGATTATGAATTTATATATTCAAAGCCTTTTAATGTTTTTTTACCATTAACAATCTGTGGACAGTTGTTAAGCCTCACAAATATTATCAAAAATGAATTATTATTTAGAAACTAAAGACATTCATTACTTAAATTCAAGTTCATTTTCTGTTTTGGATTTTTAGAATATTCAGTCTGAAAAAAGTGTTGTCATTGACACATCACATATTTTTTTTTCTTTTTTGGTTGTTCTAAACAATAGTACTCTGTCATATCTTTTATGATTTTTTCTCAGCCTTTGATTACTTTTTTGAAAGGGCTATATACATGCTTTATTTGAAGCAAAAGAAAATCTGAATATCTTTCTGATTTCATTTACCTCATGAAAATGAACTTTCAGGGACCTTGTTTATTTACTTTTCTCTTTACTTTTTGTTGTTGTTGGTATGTGTCACAGCATGAGGTCGAGGGAAGGTGTGCTTTAGCCTCCGAGCGCTGGCTAATTAAAAAATATGTGTGGTAATGATTCATCATGCTCAGAGAGCGTAGTCTCCTGAGTCTCATTTCTCTCCGATGTCTTATTCAGCCAAATGACAGCAGGATTCATTCTGAATATTAATAACCAATAGGAAAATAAGTGATGTCATGTAGTAAGTAACTCCATGTTTGGATGAGAAAACTCTGACATCAATAGAAAAGATGCAAACTGTTCAGAACAAATTGTTCCATTTTACTGAATTAAAAAATACATTTCATTAAGTATGTGATTTTTTTTTAAAGATCTGAAACTCAAATTAGAATAAATTGACTTAAAATGATTTGTTTTATGCTAAAATTGTGATTCCCCACTGTAGTATGTAGCCTAAAATTTTTAAAGTGAACAAAAAGGGGACAACATTTTCTAGCAGTTCTCTAAACATAATTAGGCTAGTATTGGCGGCAATTCTAAAAGAACTGCACAACTGATACTGGCGCGCACGTATATGTATAGGCCCACTATTGGCCGACGCTGGTTATAAGTGTGATGCTGGCCAATTGTGAGCCTACGTTCTGATCGTAGCGTGAACTCGTCAGCGTGAACTCATAGCATGAGGCCCACATAGAAGAAAACGAATAGTTGAATAAAAAATTTGTTTGTTTATTGCCAAAAAGTCTGTCACTTGATAAACTTAAAGTCCCCATGAACCAGAATTTGCAAACAACTTTTCTCCAGTGCTGTGATGGATTTCCAATGGAATATTGATCAGAAGGCAGGGTTTTACTCTCAGCGGTCCTCCTAACTTATGGTTTGAGGGGAGTGGTTAAGCGTTTCCCAACCCAAGCCGTCAAACCTACAGTCATCAAAAAAGACACCATTCATTCCAGACCAGAAGTAACTTTTCAGATTTTGATTAAAGATTACCATGGTAAGATTTTTTATAGATATTTACTTGCCTGGATTAATTGTTTACTACAAGACTTAGTAATATGCGCTAACAAAGTAAATACTTTAAATTTTGATTTCATGGTGACTTTAAAGAGTAACTAAACCCTAAACCCACTTTTTTAGTTAATGATCTGTAAGAATGGATCTTTATTAATACCAGTCATTGATTCGAGTAACTTTTTTGACATTTGTGTATAAATTGTTTTATTTCTGCAATATATGGTGTAAAAACGTCTTAGTGCTGCCCTCTTCAGGTTGAACGGTGGCTACTGCAGTTGAATTTTCCTATTGGATTTTAGCGGTTCTTCGTGACGTACACACGTTTCAGCTCACCACGCTCTTGGTACGAGGTACGCCCTTGGCAGTATAAAAACCAGCTTGTTTCGTCAAAACCAGTCAGGAGTTGGAATTGCGAGTATTGAAAACGACCAAGATGAGTGTTTTAGCATCTATTTCGTCCCCTCTCTATCTCCGCTGGGGTCTGCCCACTTTTTCAGCATTTTTCAAATATTGCCAGTGGGTGGAGTCAGGCTCTGACCAGGGGTTTAGTTACCCTTTAAGTTTGAGTCATTTTAGACACTTGGACTATTTTAATGATGTTTTTTAGTGATGCACCGATGTGAAAATTTGTGGCTCGATGCCAATAACCGATATTAATATTGCTGTTATTGCCAGATACCGATATTTGCCGAATGTCAATATCTCTGTATAGAAAACACATAGCGAGGATTAGGGCTGCACGAAATTGGTAAAAAATTACATTTTGTGATATTTTATTTTTCTGTGATATATATTGTGATTTGTGATGAAAACAATTTCACAGATTACTTGAATATCTCTATTTGGAAAGAATGAATAATTCTAGAATGACTGGGCTGGGGTGGTTTGTCATGGAGTAAATCTAATATTAAATAATATTAAATATATATTTAATATATTATAATATTAAATTAAACTAATATTAATAGAATGTTAATAAATGTACACTTTAATAAATGGAACCTTATTGTAAAGTGTTTCCGATTTATGTCTCTTGAGTTCAGTGCAGGACAGATCAGCTGTTTTAACCATTCATTAAAGTGAATCGGTTCAAAATGAGTCATTAGTTTCGCGAATAGATGTGTCATTAAGGACACGGCACATGTTGTGTGATTACTGCGGCAGTTTAGCGACATCGCACGAGATTTGTCTCGACCTATTTTTTATCGGAAAACATTTCATCACCAGGTAGATTTTTTTTGGTTTATTGAAAGTGTGGTTTATGTCATCTGATCTGATGTGTGGAAAGCTTTTCAGAGAATATAAGGCAACGCTATTTTAGCACAATTCACAACCAGTAGTTCAGAAAAAAAAACCTTTTACCATAGTATTTGTCAAAGATATTCAGTCAACTCAATTCATGAAACATGCGCGAGTGAGGGAGAGAGACAGTTTGAAGACGATGCGCGCAGACTCGGTGCTTTCACTCATCTACATCACTTACCGGTCAAATATGGCTTTGGCGGGACAAAAATACGCATTAGGCTGACAGGAAACAGTGCGCCAGTTACAGTCTTCAGGCGCTTGACGTTTTACAGCACTTGCAGCACATCCCAGCCCCCACACTCAAATACACGACACGTGCAAATACATCAGAATGATCATCGGCCTGTTCACATCGGCCCTATTTTGACATCGGAAACGATACCGATGTATAAAAAAATTACCAAATCGGCCGATGTTATATCGGCGGGCGATATATCGTGCACCACTAATGTTTTTACTAACTTGCTGGACTGCCAGGTTTCAATAACAATAGAAGCCTATGGAGGATTGAAACAGCTGTCAGATTGAATCAAAAATATCTTAATTTATTTTCCGAAGATGAACGAAAGTCTTACGGGGTTGGAACAATATGAGGGTTCATGAGTGCAAAAGAATTTTGGGTGAACTAATCCTTTAAGTGCGACAGTTTAAGTCACAAATTTGAATCTTGCTGACAACTGACAACTTTGTAAAATGAACATTAGAAGATCTGGTTGCAGCTGTGGCACAGAATCCATTGCTCACGACATACATATGATATAAAGCACAGCTCAGGGAGACCCGCTCTGGCATGGGACATGTCCTGATCCAATTCTCTCTCACTCTCTTCCTCCCTCAACCTTCCTGTCAGATCTCCACTGACCTATATAACAAAAATGCATTTTTTAAACTCTGTTTGGATCTAAAGAACAGTTGTGGATAGATATTTAACATAGTTTACAAAACTACATCCAAGTCTTTGAGGACTATTGGTTCAATTAACAGGATGCATTAAACTACATTAAACCACCAGAACAAGATTTAAAGGGTTAGTTCGAAAATAAAAATTCTGTCAGTATTTACTTACCCTCATGTTGTTCCAAACCTCTTCTGAACACAAAGGAAGATATTTGGAAGAATGTTTTAATCAAACAGATCTCAATCCCCATTGACTACCATAGTAGGAAAAAATACACATTCTTCCAAATATCTTCCTTTGTGTTCAGCAGAACAAATAAACACATAGAGGTTTGGAACAACATGAGGGTGAGTAAATACTGACAGAATTGTCATTTTTTGGGTGAACTAACCCTTTAACAGTCACTTTGAAAGAGCTACAAAGTTCAGTAACTTGAGAACAAAGGTAGATCAAACTGCCAATGATTATAAAGAGTTCTGCTGTATGAGAGGTTTATGCAAATAAGGCCTGCCTTTCCGTTACAAGAACCAGTCAGCTTAAGAAAACTATTGCATAATCTAAAATCATAATTTTCTTATTGAGACAAAAAAGTTTTGGAAATTTCAGTTTTCCCCTTTCAAGTAGATAGTGGATAAAACACTGTGTTTACAGCCTTTATTTGCAGTGGTTGCATCATGCTTTTCATCAGGACATCCTGTTAAAGTTGAAAGAAGAGAAGATGGTGCAAAATACAAATAACTACTGCAAAAGAAGGTTCATGTGAAACACTTCTATCATGATAATCATCACAAACACAAGGCCAAATTACCATCAGAGTGGCTCAAGAACAAAAAGTTTGAAAGAATGAATGTGTTAGAAAGCTGTGATCTCAGTCCAGTTGACAATCTGTCAGAATCTGTAAACATGAATTTGTTGTGTCCTGTTCTGTGAATTAATAAATGACGATCTCTGGCACTATTTGAAAACTGCTCTGCGCAGGCATGTGAAGCAGGTACCTGCCCCAGAACACAACTAAATATTAATGCAGAAAAATACCATGAGCAGATTGTCAAGCAAATATGTTATACTTTTTAAATGATATATAGGCTACTAATCAAAATAGATACACTATTCAAAATGAAGACTTTCTCAAAAGCATTGTGAGCTAAAGTTGATGGTTCTACAATTTACTTAGGCTTACAATGCTTTTGGAAAGCACAGCCCAGGGATTTTCACACTTGAAATATTGGGGCATTGTAAACCCCGGGTAAACAGAATCCTACATTATCCCAAAAATGCTTCTCATTTCACACTGCTCATAATTTATCCAATGTTAACAACTATAAGCTGACGTTTCACACTGTACTTTTCAGAACCCTGGGCTAGCGTTCTTATTTGCATATTTGCAGTGTCAGTTGATTGGATGAAAGCTCTAGCATTGCGCATCCTCATTTAGTGCAGACTAAACTATCAAGTTTTTATTCTGAATGGACTTTTTGGACTCTTCATTCTAATTGAAGCGTTTTACATCACCATTTTACGCACAGAGTTTCTGTTACTGTCCAAAACACAGTGATTGGTTGTCATTGCTAAACATCTATAGCTGTAACATTCTAACTGCACATCATTTCACAGTGAACACGTTTGTGGAGGACAAAAGTGGATGTAACCTGCTCTGAAACAGTGTTTCATAACCCCGGGTAAAAAGTAGCCTATAGCCTATATATATTCCCAACCTGTGTGAATTTCTAATGTCAAATTTCACCATGTGGTGGGTTTTCCAGTATCACATCACACACACACACACACACACACACACACACACACACACACATATATATATATATATATATATATATTAGGGCTGTGCAAATGTTAATTGCGATTAATCGCATCCAAAATAAAAGTCTGTGTTTACATAATATATTTGTGTGTGCTGTATATAATTATTTTGTTTATATAAATACACACACATGCATGTATATATTTATGAAAATGTGTTATTCATATATAAATATTTATATTTATATAACATAGATTATGTATATATATATATATATGTATATATATATTGTGTATATATGTGTATATATATCAGAATTTAAACGCAAATAATTCTTAAATATATACACGCATGCATAGGTATTTATATATACAAAATAATTATATACAGCACACACAAATATATTATGCAAGCACAGACTTTTATTTTGGATGCGAATTAATCGCAATTAACTTTTGCACAGCCCTTATATATATATATATATATATATATATATATATATATATATATATATATATGACCATACTATCTATGTTCGTCCAATCATTGCATTCGATCGGATTCTTTTTTTTGTGTTCATGTGTTTTGGATCATGCTTTAAGCTAGCTGCTATTGTTAGCCTCTCTGAATATGGCCTTCCTTACCTTCATTACAAACTTCACCGCATCTCTAGAATCTTTATTCCCTCTGTTATGCTGTTATGATGTAATTGTCTCTTCTCTAGATTATACTGTTTGCTTTATTTTCCCCACTTACATATAGATATTTGATATTTGCATTAAAATGTACAAGTGCTTCTTGATGAACACTCACTTTCTAGACTGGAGGATGTAAAGCCAACACTCAGACCACATCGGAGCACAGAAAAAAATCAATTACTTTTAAAAAGCGCTCATAGCGAGTTAAGTCAGATTGAGGATAAATATAGACAATCAGAGGGGGTGAACAGAGCATCTCTTTAGACTGTTAGAGCAGGTAAATGTAATTAAGATAAATGCAGGCTTTGTGTAGCGGCAGATATTTCCCCTGTGGCCACGGAGAAGGGAGCGAGTTCGTGACTGAGAGAGAGTTTGCTTTTAAAGGACGCAACTGGGAAAACTCGGAACGCGATCGGCAAGGATACAAAGATTTCATGCATTTACTGTATAAGTTTGCAGGAAAACTGATAAACCAATAATGAAAGCATTACTGCAGTGTTTAGTTACGAATAACAATGGAGACACCATTAGCGCTTTGTATAGAGCTTGGTCATTACTGTAACTGACAGTATTTGCTTTCCATAGCCGTAGTTTGCCATTGCAGACTGCATAAGTATGTGTTTGGATGTGTGTATGCATCTGTCGCATTTCAGAAATAATTACTGGGTAAATGATATTATTGTCATACTCCACAGCTCTCGTTCTTACAGAACTTGCACAAAAGAACCAGTGGTCGTATGAAAAGTTTTTGAACATTTTATGCTCACCAAGGTTGTGTTTATTTGATCTAAAATACAGTAAAAACTGTAAAATTGTCAAGTTTAATGACAATTTTGTTCCTGTGATGGCAAAGCTGAATTTTTAGCAATATTCCTCCTGTCTTCAGTGTCACATGATCCTTCAGAAATCATATGATTCTATATGCTGATTTGCTGCTTAAGAAACATTTCTTATTTTTACCGATGTTGAACATAGTTGTGCTGCTTAATATTTTTGTGGAAACGAGATACATTTTGGTTGAAAATTACAGAATTATTTGAAATCAAAATCTGTTTTTCTGTCAGTTTTGATGAATGTTATGCATCCTTGCTAAAAAATGTAATTAAAGTATCTTTACTGAACTTTTGAATAGTAATGTATATTATTGAAATTATTGTGCAAATGCTTTCCAAATGTTCCCCCTAAAGAAGATGAACTAGAAAATTACTTTTCTTGTGTGTAAATGTATTAACACTCAATAAAACATGTAAGAGTATGAATGCCTTCAAGGGAAAAAGAGAAAGAAAAAGGGATGATTTCTCTATTCAACATGTTATAAAAAGATTAAAAAGAGCTTACAGCATCTAGCATTGAGATAAGAGTTCTTCTTTGGCACATAACGGTAATCCAAATAGATCCGTTTTGTCCAACAAATTGGGCAAGTAGACGAAACTTGTTGGTATAATGTTTTAAATGAACACTTTACACACGCACACACACACAAAACATTATTTCAGATTTGTTAGGCCTTTCCATTGCCGTGCAGTCCCTTCCTAAAAGGAAAAGAGCCGAGAATACAAGATTTAAATCATTCATTCTGCATATGTCTGTATCTTCTCTGATTATCAAACACCTCCATTCATAATTAAAGGCATAAAAAAACTCCAAGTAGCCGACCGCAGGGAAACAAGGGCTCCTGTTGCCATAGAAACAAACTGCATCAGAAAACTTCAGAGGGCGTGCATGCATTTGGGAGAGTGTGTCTGTGATGGTGAGAAGAAAAAGATAGGGCAAGAAAGAAGAGAAAGAGCGAAACCCCTGGGAGAGAGTGCTGATTAAGTTTTTCCCTCCAGTGCGTGTTAGCATGTGAATGTGTGAACCTAAGTGACACAGTTTTTGAAGTTCTGTGCAATTTGTTTGAAGGTCCCGCCTTGAGAAATACTTTTTTGGCTCCTTCTCCTTTTTATACTAGACCTAAATTTCAATTATAGTTTAAAAAATACGTTTAAATTGATGAAAGTCCATCATTTGACATTTCATGACTCACTAAGACACTTTTATTGCACAGTCGCGCTAGACTGAACTTGTCAACCCCCACCAGCCAATAGGTGTGGACTGCTGTATAGCGTGTGGGTGGCATTCTCCAATCAGATTGTGTGTTTAGAGCAGATAGTGTCAGCGCATCAGGCCATTACAGAAGTGTGTGCAATACTAATGATGTCTTACTGTACAAACCTCAAAGTCATTCCTTCAGTGCAGTCTCAGTGTATGCCCAAACTTGTACATTTTTAATGTCATGGTTATAATTGTACTCTGTTGTCTATAGGAACTGAATACTGGCGTTTAGTAGTCCCTAATGTGCTCAGAATGGGAATGAGTGCTGCAGTGCAGGCGTGCAATGAACTAACATTATAGGGTGCTGGGAATATTACTATTGCTTATAAGGCTAGCAATTTGAACAAACCCCTGTTTTTTTGTTCTGAATGTTGAGGAGACGTGTGATTACTATTCCAAGCAATCAGACTTATGATATTTATTTTTGTGCATGATTAAAAAAAGTAAAAACATCCCATAGATTTACATTCAAGGGGGTTTTGAAGAGTGCGCATGTGCGAACAAGCTCTACTATGTAAGAACGAGCCAAATATTGAGTCTGGTAATAAAGCAAAATAACGGAGAACAATTAGAAATAGTCCAGATTACATGTCTGTAATTTATATATAAAAAATCTAGTGTTAATTGGATCTCAAACATTTTTAATTAAAAGTAGTTAATACTCCACCACAGTGCGAAACACAACGTGGTTGAACGATACTTTAGCGACAAAGGTTTCGAGAAACAGTCGTGACTAGCTAGTAACGATTCATCGTACTATGGTGGTGAAGCAGCGAACTACATTTTTGTACGGGAAACGCACCGCAGGGGTATGTTTTAAGCGACAACGATATACTAAAATGCTTTTTTCATGTACAGACGACAACAGTCAGTCAAAACAATTCCCATTTACAAGGATCCGCTAAAATGATTGTATTATGCATGCCAGACCAGTAGTTGGCGATATCACTTTGTAAAAAAAACACGATGTTCCTACACTGAACACAAAATATGCATGTGCATTTAGCCCGATCTCATGAAAATACTTTTTGCGCGTATATGATATGGAGTTTTCGCATGTATGTGATATGCACTTTTTGGCGTCCACACCCCTAATCCTATCCAAGAGATTTACAGTGTGTAGCATAAGCACGCACATTTTTTTTGGCAAATAAATAGCATGAGAAATTAAATTTGTGGAATAGATACGCACTTTCATGAGATCGTGTTGGTGCACGACGTCACCATTTTCACGAATTCTCGTTTTTGTTGTTAACACAGAAACGATAACAGTACCGTTTTCAAAAACTTGCACTTCAAAACCCAATTTCAAAAGCATGCATTTTCAGGCCGCCAAAATACTGTTGTCGTGTAAATAAACAGACAAAACGCTGAAAAGTTTTCTGTTTTTAGTTGAAAACGATGTCGTGCAAACGGCCCGTAAGGTGGACAGCAACAGCATAGCAATGCATTACAATACTCAGAAGCCATAATCAGAAGCAATACCAGTTACATTATCATCTGAAAATGTAAAAATGTTATTTTACTATGCAATGATGTTAGCATGAATATGCATGTGCAAAAATGCTTGTGATTGTTACATTATTTCATGTACCTGTGAGCACAAGTGGACCCATTCACACCAAGGACGATAACTATAACGACAACAATTAAGTTCTAAAAGTCATTAAATATAAAAGAAAAGCAGAGTCCACACAACTTTAGCGAATCACGGCACAGAGAAACTATCTCATTGGAATTACTTTTTCAAGTTTTTCCAGCTGATGAACAATAAAAACATACAGAGCCAATCAGAATCCATCCTGGTTTAAAGAGCTTGACAGAACTGCAGTGCATACGTCACGCAGGGAATTGTAAGAATGTCAATTTACGGGTTTTCACTGTAAATTATACGAGTTGTTCATTTTCACTTTCAGAAACTGTAAATTTAACGGTATTTTACAGTAAAATTACATTAAATTTACCATTAGATCTATCACAGTTATTTGCCGTATACTGTATAGTAAGGAAAGTTTCTGTTAACCAATGAACAGTTTTTTACTGTAGCATTTTTACGGTCTTTTACCGTTAAAATCACAATAATTTTTACAGTATCTTAGGCCAAGGATTAATGATATACAGCTAGTTAATAACGTTTCCAAGGCTCAGTTACTAATTTGAAATAGTCATGTTAAATGACAGGCGTGTGAGGTTGTTGCTTGTACAAAACGGTTTAATAAACAAGAAGTTACTGAATAACTTACATTTTTACATGCTGTTTTGGCTCCATCAACGAAAATGTTTCTGGTTTTACGTCGCTAAAATGATTCAGTGGTGAACAAATGATTTGGAGTGAATGATTCAATCAATGACTCATTCAGTCAACAGTCACTTGCTGCTTCCGAAATGGCATAGTCTCTAGAGTAGACTTATTTTGAATAAGCAATTACTTCATGACCACTAACACAGTATGTTCTGTGTGTTTTGTTCTGAGGATTGATTCACGGGATTCTTTCCCTAACATAAAATCAATTTCCGTTTGAATGAATCATTACGACTGATTCATAAGTCACTTGCCACCAACTGGCATGACAACGTAACCTGTAGAAAATGTTCTTAAAAATCCCATTGTGAATTCTGTCAACACAAGAGTATAGTCAAATGCAGTGAATATGAGTTTGTGCTTAAGTATTTTTTCCTCTAGAATAATTTGACAAAAAAAAAAAATCTGCCCTAAAATCATTTAAATGTGTTCATCCTTGCATAATCTTAGATAAAGCCCAAACACATGCACAGTATACAGTGTGTGTAAGTGGCACTCGCTCCACCGCTCTTTGAAGTAGAGAAGTTTGTGGAGATTTTTCTTTGAGGCCACGACTTTTTCCCTCACTGTCTTAATCTGATTCTTAAGGAAGATAATTGCATCTTTTAACGCTTTGATCTCATTTCATGTGGCGAGGGTCCTTTTCAACTAAAAAACACATTAAAAACTGAAAATAGGATAAAAAGGAAAGGAAGAGTTAGAGATCTAAAAATGAATGCATTGCCCAAACATTTTGTGCACAAACATCCTTAATTTTAAACATATACAACACTTATCAACATTTGTATGATACTTACAAGTACACTTTTTAGACACTATTAATTGAACATATATCGACTAAAAATACAGTAGTGGCCAAAAGTAATGTCTGGAGTACTGTTGCCAAACTATAGTTTCAGGTTTTATTTTATTTTGCAAAGAAAAAAAAGGTTAATTAATTAATAAATTAAGGTTTTGATGAAAACATTCCAGGATTTTCTCCATATAATGGACTTCAATGGGAACCAAACGGTTCAAGGTCCAAATGAGAGTTTCAGTGCAGCTTCAAAGGGCTTTAAACGACACCAGATGATGAATAAGGGTCTTATCTAGACCCTTGGAGTGAAGACTCGAAAAAAGATTCGTTCATTTTGATAAACGGTTAAAACAGGAGAGTCACGAACAGGAGACATCACAGAACAGAGCATTTGTGCTTATAAAACTTAAACTTTTTTATTTATTTTTTAAAAGACTGAATCGTTTCGCTTGATAAGACCCTTATTCATCGTCTGGTGTCGTTTAAAGCCCTTTGAAGCTGCACTGAAACTCTCATTTGGAACCTTGAACCGTTTGGTTCCCATTGAAGTCCATTATATGGAGAATATGTTTTCATCAAAAACCTTAAATTCTTTTTGACTGAAGAAAGAAAGACCTGGATATCTTGGATGGCATGGGGTAATCAATTATCAGCAAATGTTTTTTAAAAGTGAACTACTCCTTTAATATTTAATTGATTATCTCTTGTTTTGCATGTGTTCAAAATGTCTTTATATGACAGCCTTAACAAAATTTGCCATGTTTTATTACATAACCACAAATAAATCAATTGTCTCCAAGCAATATGCTTACACAATCTTTAACACATTTTGAATAATACTAATCAAAGAGTGAAGATGTCAATTTTTCTGCTGTACATACACCATGTGATTTTATTTTCATTTGTGTGCAGAGAAAGTCTTCACAAACAGTCTATATATAGTTAAGATGTGACTGATCAAAGCAAACATCTCTTTGTCTGACTCTCCAGTCTTACAAACTCACTCACTTATTCTGTTTAAACTCCACTTATGACCATGTGGACAATCGCAGGAGCTCTAACATCACTTGTATTTAAAATGGAAGACTGACTGCTTTAACATATAGCTATAAAAAGGTCATAAATCTGATGAATGTGAACCATTCGAATGGTTGTTTTTAGGACAATGTCAAGGCACATTTCATTCTATTTATTTAAATGAAGTGTTGATCCTATGGACATTAGCCATTAAACCAGAACAATCAAAGCATTGGAGATAACCAGAGCGCAAAGGGCTTTATTTAATGGGAGATCTCGCTCCTCTCGCCGTTTCTCTGTTTCTCTAATCCTCTTTTCTCTCATCCGCTCCTCTTGTACGGTTCTCACTGACTCTCTCAAAATCCTTTGTTTCATCTTGAGCAAGTGATACACAAGGTCTGGTGCACACAGCACGTTTGTGAGTGATATACAATGAAGCTACAGATTCACTTTGATAGAATCTGTCTATTGAATCTCACAAAGAAATGTCACCCTAAAATCAAAAGGAATAAAGAGGGACTTTTATTCTACATGACAAAATAAGGCTTATTTTCATGGCCATTAGATGTCACAGTTCATGTCTTAACTAGTTTATAGTTTCATGATCTTGTTCTGGGGTGCATTTCCAAAAGCATACAATGGTCGCAATTTCGTTGTTACAAGAGTTCATTAAAACGCAACAATAGTTGGCTAACGATGCTTTGGGAAATCGCCTTGTCCACACGGATGTGTTTTTATAACCGAGTTTTTCCTCCTGCGTTTAAAAAAAAAAATCCTGTCCACATGAAAACACAAAAACACGCTCTAAGTGCTGTCAGAGAGCATGCCACACCAGAAGGCGACGATCTGCCACCTAACCCGTAAAGCCACGTTGGCCAATCAGAAGCCTAACAAAAAGTCATTACAGGTTCCAGAGTCAGGCGGATACACGGCACACAATCTGACGTTGCCAGGCACTGTCTAACCGACAACACTGTCAACCAACAGTTCTGAAAAACCTGATACTGCGTGTGGTGTGAGACAGAACAGCTGAACCGCGTAAAAAAGTCAGGGCTACAAAAATACCCGTGTCCGTGTGGACAAGGCCTTCAGGGGCTGTTTACACCTGCGTTTTCTGTGATCGGATAGCTGTCCGATCTTGAAAGACCAGGTGTAAATGCCCCTACGAAGCGCATTTGGAGACGGATTTGAATCCGATCGCTCAAACCACTTGAGGAGGTGGTCTGGGCCACATTCCAGACGAAACTGGACAAGTGTAAATGCATCTGGTTGTTGAAACCACATATGTAAATTTTACTACTCCCAAAAATGCTAAAAAATAAACGTGTGAGAGCGTGTTATATAGGCATGTTATTTTAGTCAGATATGACAACGCTACTGCGACAGTGCATCACCTCAGATGAGCAGCTGAGCCCCTATTCATCAAGCCAACGCGCCGCAAACTATTGCAAATGAAAGTGAAAGTGAAGTTGCAGACGCTACCATCTTAATTAAAAGTAAAGAAATGAAATGATCTTACCAGGGCTGTTGCCGCTCTCTCTTATTGTTGTCTTTGCTGATTTTGAAATTAGCAGATGATCAATAAAATGCAGCTCAAATGTGTTGCTTTCGGTGACAGTGCAATTCATGAAATCTGTATATAGCGCAGGAATTTAAGATCGGATTTATATCCGTTTTGCAAAAACACATTTATGTGACCAGGTGTACATGGAATCGTTTTGATAAATCAGATAGCTATACGATCTGAGAAAACGCATGAAGTGGCCAGGTGTAAACAGCCCCTTGGTCTCATTGCCTCTGTCTTTGCCTGAGTTCTAGTTTGTTTCCATGGTTTCTGATTAGTTACACCTGTTCCTTGTTCCATTAATGGTCTATCCCAGTGTATTTAAGCTCTCTGTTTTCTTTGTTTTATGTTAACATTATAGGTGAGTGTGTAGTGTTATCTAAGAGTACATTAAAGTTTCTTTGGATTGTTAATTCTGCGTTAGGCTTATCTCATCTTTGATCTACATGTGTGACAATGCTAACTTACATCCAATTCGATACGAATTCAGTACTAATTTATATGATTTGTCGAAACCCCAGTGATGGGTAGGTTTAGGGGAGGGGTCAGGGGTAGGTCATTTATTACGAATTCATACGATTTGGGTAACTCAAAGTATGTACGATTAAAAAAATTTGTACAGCTAAATAAAATAAAAACAATTTTAGTTTTCAAACCTGTCTGGATTAAAATAAAAAAGTAATAAGTTATTTAAAATAATAATTAAGTAATAAATAATTGCATATTTTTTTATTAATTATTATTATTATGTAATGCAATACAAAATAAATAATACAGAAAAAATTCTGTAATACAGAAATGAAAAATCCTGTGTGGATTAAAAAAATATATGTAATACTTATTTTACATATTGATTAAGCAATGATTAATTTTTTTAAATTATTAATAAATTATGTAATGCAATAAATTACATAATTTAATTTGTTTAATAATTTATTAATCAATTTTGTTTAAATTTAAATAAAATAAAATAAATAATAATATTATTAAATATATAACCTATTATATATTAAATATATTAAGTAAAATGATTTAATAAGGAGATTAAAAGGAGATATATATATATATATATATATATATATATATATATATATAATTCCTTATTAAATAATTTTACTAATATATTTAATATATAATAGGTTATATATTTAATAATATTATTATTATTATTATTTCCTTTTCCATATGGTCAATAATAAAGTATATATATTTATTTGTGCAAAATATTATTATTATTTTTTCCTTCTGTTGATTTTAAGGTAAAATATAACTTTGGAAATGTTATATTTGTTATGTATAATGTAACATTTCTGTGTACTCGCATAAACACACACACTTACATTTGAATTTAGAGGCGAATATATCAGCTTACTCAAGCACTCAAATTCACACCCTACGCAGCGTGTATATGTGCTTCTGCAATTCATGTGTGCATAATTCATGCCTGAGGCCTCATTAGTGCTAAATTTGCATATTCTTGTGAAATTTTATCTTAAAGCATTATGCTCATGTGAGTAGCATATTTCATATCATACACAGCGTGTGAATCTGTATGAGCACGCTCTTTTCCACCCGCCCTGGGCAGGAATTCTCTAGAGACCGAGAACTCTCCATGATGAACCTCATTCCTGCAAGGTGTCCTCTTTCAGAAAGACAGAGAAGAGGAGAGCTTTGAGGTTGGAAGAGATGAGAGAGAAAAATGAAAAAGGCAGTAATTTCTCTGCGCATCTTTTTTTGGGATGGGCTTTATTTCAAAAAGAGATGAGCAAAAAAAGGAAAGAGAGACAGAGAGAAGAGAAAAGAATTGAAAATCTTTTATATAATGATGATGTAGCTTCAGGCGAATTGAAAGGTGTCAGACCTGCACTTCAGACCCCATTTCTTTTGACACGAGTGTGTGAGTTTAAAAAAAATCCTGCCAATGAGACAGAGAAATATTTCCAGATAAAATGTGATTTTGAGGTTTAAATTCATTGCAGGCCACACATGCATTTTTTAAAACATTTCAGCCATCTGTGAGCTAGACTTCGGTAAGGTTCGAATGAAACTGCGAGTCAAATAAAAATAATTATGCCATAAGTTTGTTTCTGTGCCTAAAGAATTGCACAAATACTGCAATATACTGTCATTCAGTCACACATATATAATAAAAAGCTGAGCTATGTCTCACTAAGTAGTATTAAAAGAAGTTATTGCCTTTGCCATAAGCATATAATTATATACCTTGTCATTGTGCTTCAACACCCGAGGCTGCTTTATTTTTCTCAGTTTCCTTGATAACAGTAGTTTACTGTGTAAATCCTCTGTATGCATATTTCTGTATACATCCATATTTGCATAGTTGTGCTCTATTCTATTACATTTTGAAGTATAAATAGTGCGAGTTGTGTGATCACATTGAAAATTCTGAATAGAAGAAGTACACTATAAATACTTGGATGACACTTAATTAACTGCAAAAATGAAATGTGGACACTTCATCCACTCAACTGTCACAGCTCTCCTTATGTAGACGAAAGGGAAAGGCTATCAGACTTCAATACTAAAATCACACACATCACACACATGACCAGCGTTGGCCAATAGTGAGCCTTCAGAGTGACGTACAACACAGAAGTGTTGTGCAGTTTCACTACGTGAACTAACTTAAAGGCCCACACAGAAGGAAATTAATAGTTGAATAAAGTCGCGGTTAAAAAAGTCTTTTCATCGCTTGATAAACTTTAGATTGAGCCACTGTAGTCACTTGAACTATTTTAACAATGTCTTTAATAACTTTTCTGGGCCAGCAAGTTTCAATCCCTTAAAGGAGTAGTTCACTTTAAAAAAAAAAAAAACATGTCTTTCTTTCTTCAGACGAAAAGAAATCAAGGTTTTTGATGAAAACATTCCAGGATTTTCTCTATATAATGGACTACAATGGGTGCCAAAAACAGCCCAAATGAGAGTTTCAGTGCAGCTTCAAAAGGCTTTAAATGACACCAGGTGATGAATAAGGGTCTTATCAATGGAAACAATCAGTCATTTCAAAAAATTAATTAAAAACTTTAAATTTTATAAGCACAAATGTTCGCCTTGCTCTTATGGGGTTAGATTTTCGGTCACAATTCTGCGAGCGCAAGATCACATTTTAAGCGTGCAAAAGGGCATTTCGCAAGCTGGTGAACTGAGTTTTGTGGAGAATTGTTCGTCCCACAGATTCTACAATTTTTTGAGCCAACGAAAATCAACTTTGCATTTAAAATAAGTATTTTGATGTGCACAGACGTTCTCTTTCGCTTGTGCAAAGTTTCACTTTCTTGCTCCTCTCATACCAACCATCAGCGTTCTCGAAGCGCAGATGGCTTGCAGTGCTCAACACAACCCAGCATTACAATATGCCATTATTCCAGCCAATCAGAGATGAAGCTGCTAAATTCTGATTGGCTGGCTTGAAAACCAATCACCAATCATTCTTATCTGCGAGACGAACATTTCTCTGCAAAACTCAGTTCACGCGCATGCGAATTGCGCGCTCAAAATGTGATCTTCACGCGCAGAATTGTGACCGAAATCTAATCCCATTTGCTCTGTTCTGTGATGCACGTTCCTGACTCTCCTGTTTGAACTCGTTCATCAAAATGAACGAATCATTTTTTGGTTTCATTCAACGAATGAAATTAATAAAATGACTCAACAAAAGATTTGTTCATTTTGATGTCTACTTTGACCCTCAAATACTGTAGTTGTAGCTGAGGCTCGAAGAGTTTGATTCATGTTGTCGACATGTTCAGAAGACAGTTGTTTTGAGCGCTGTGAATCAACTTTGCGAGCAATTCAAAAAGACGAGGACATTTTTGGAATTGATTTTGTAAAACAGATGCCATCATTCGCATCACAGTGTATCAAGTGCTGAGGAAGACCCCAGAGATGAAGTTTACATATGAAGAGTTCAGATGCAAAAGCCTCTAAATGCCATTTGAAATTTTCTTCTAAAATGACCATTTTTATCAAGCTTGTATATTTAAGTTCAGTAATTTCACTTAAATGACAATTAATAGGTAATCTTCATTGCCATTTAAGTGAAATTACTTAACTTATACAAGCTTGATAAAAATGGTCATTTTAGAAGAAAATTTAAAATGGCATTTAGAGGCTTTTGCATCTGAACTCTTCATTTATTGACTGTAAAACATGATCTTATAATTCATTCAAAGTTACTTAAAATAAATGTTTCAAAAAATATCTTAAAATATAAACCACATTTTGGAGTCATAAACAGCATTGGCAGCAAGTTGATTGACCTCTTGGCAGTGAACACCAGGCATAAGACTCTGAAACAGCCAGCAGTGCTAGACAAACACGCTTATCTGAGGGACCCGCGGTGACAAAGCACGCAAGCACTGCTTTGATGAAACTGTGGGAGTGAGCTGTTACAACTGGCAAAATATTCAAGAATTTCTCATCTCAGTTTGAGCACAGATTCGAACAGTTCCCCCAGTGTGACAGCTTACTTTGAACGTCATGTTTTTCGTCTTTCATTTACCATTTTTGTGTTTTATCGGACCAGCATGCTATCAGGGACTGCTGACATAACACTCCTTTTAAATGGTTTTCTTTTAGGACACATGTGTAAAGTGTAAAAGCAACAAAATAAAATAGTAGAAACCAACACTAATGGTTTGATCTATGACAGATGGCTAGAGAGAAAAATAGTAAGAGGATATGTCGTAAAAACACAGCTAGGATGAAAACGAGCACAATCTTCTACAAGATAAGTGAATGGATGCCAAAGATACAGTACCATGCGTATATATTCAAACTACTCACTTTTAATCACCTCCCAAAATGTTGCTATATTTGTAGTAACATATCGACTAGTAGAAAAAATTATTACAGAGGTCATAACAATGTATTTGTATGTAGCCCACTTTACACATATAGCCTTAAAGGAATAGTTCACCCCAAAATTAAAAATATCCTATAGTTTACTCACTCTCAAGCCATTCTACGTGTAAATGACTTTTCACTCAACAGAAAACACAATCAGAGTTATGTTAAATAATGTCCTGGTTCTTCCCAGCTTTGCAATTGTATTTGAATAGTGTTTGAGTTTTAGAAGCTCCAAAAAGCGCATCCATCCATCATAAAATTAATCCATACAACTCTAATGGCTCTAATAAGAGCCTTCTGAAGTCATTTTTACTTCTTTTACATTTCACAAACTATAATCACTGGCTTCCGGCAATGGGCGTACGCTTGATCATGACTTTGAAAAGGGAGTTAATAGGTCATCTTTGAAAAAGCATGCAGACAAATGCAGAACTGATTTAATGGCATTGCAGTCCTGATGCTTTTAGGAACACATTCAGAATGTGTTATATACACTGACAGATTCTTCACCTCACACACACACGCTTTTGATTTCTGCTATTAATTAGGTCATAATGGAATGATATGTAATTAAAAAGCACCATGTAACCTTAAGCCAGTTCTGTGCCTGCCAATAAGAGCAGAGACAACAGATGGAGACCAGGGTTTGTGTGTGTGTGAGAGAGAGCAAGAAAGGTGAGAAAGTGTTAAATGGACAGGTGTCGGAATAGACAGACGCTGTGCCTAAACCCAGGCTTTGTAGAGACTTTTTGTGAGTTATTCCTTTCTTTTTCTATCAAAAATTTACAAACAAATGTTTGTAGTTGTGTAATTTGAGGTGCTTGCTGAGGTATTCATTAGAATTATACTGCTCATACTTTGGTTTAGAAATTCATTTATTTGAATATGAAAACATGCCAAATAACAAAATAATTCATATTAAGACATTTCGATTTTTTATTCTTTTTTTTTTTTGCAAAAGGCTGATGACAGTTTTTTAGAGTCATTATTAATGTGTGTATGGATGTCTTATGTAAACAAAATACAAAATCTGTATAAGGTATACAAAACTAAACAAAAGTGTGGTAACATATTGCATTCAACTAGATGTTGTCATTCATTAAAGGGTCCCTATTATGGATTTTTGAAAATGACCTTTCCTGTAACGTGTAACGCTGTAATGGAGTACTCGAGTCCTGGACTCAGACTCCATTTTGTGTTTCACGGACCGTTTATCAGTTTGGACTAGGGGTGGGGAAAAAATCGATTCTCAATGCATCGACGATGCGGACGTGGACGATCCTGAATTGATTCACAAATATCCCAAAATCGATTTTCCAAAAAAAAAAAAAAAAAATTATATATATATTTATAAAAACGTAATATTGACGGAACGCGAAAGACGGAAGTGCAGTGACCGGACCGTCTCACAGCGTTGTTAGGTTAAAAGCTGACGTGTGGAAATATTTTGGCTTCTGAAGTTGAAGAGGGAAAGGAACTGGGCAAGAGCCACGCTAGTTGTAAGCTTTATAGAATAAAACTAACGACGGAAACACGACAAATATGACAAGCCATATGATGCGTTTCCAGCCAGAGGAGGAAAAACACTCGGCTGTACCGGTCATTATAATATTAATTTACTACAAGTAAGTTAAAGTTATGCTCCTAGTTCAGGCACACGTTTATTTTCCTGTTGGTTCTTTGGAATGCTAATATATAATATATATAAATATATTGTACGTTAATTCTTTATGGGTCATTACTTTGTACATTTAAAGGAAAGTATTTATAGTCACACACACAAAAGATTCAGATAATCGATTTGTAACATTATAAATGTCTTCACTGTAACTTTTGATCAACTTAATTTAATTTATCCTTGATGAATAAAAGTATAGATTTCTTTTTCTTTCTCCCAAAAAATGTAAGAAAAATTCTTACCAACTCCAAACTTTTAAACTGTATTATTTAATGTTACAAAAGCTTTCCATTTCAGATAAATGCTGTTCTTTTGAATTTCTGGGTGATTCTCATGAATCGGGTGCCCTTCAAGCCCCACAAACTTGCTTCAAAGATTTTCAATTGAAGGAAATCACAAAATACATTTTAATGCTGTCAATTAATAGAACCAGGTGCCTTTGCATTATAATGCAACACAATTGTTCAAATTATTTAAAGATAATGGGTTGCCTAAGTAGTAGACAACAAGCATGTTTGCATGTCTTCACTAACCATCATTACATTTTCATTGAATTTCAAACAAATAAAAAGTGCAATTAATACCAAAATGATGCTGCTGCTAATATAATCATATGTTGGTCTAGTGTATTTTTGTTTACTGTTGTAAAATGGAAAATCAATAATCGCTAATCGAAGAATCGTTAATAATCGAAAATCGACTGTAATCGAATCGGGACTTTAATAATCGTAATCGAATTCGAATTGGGAAATCAGACAGATTAACCACCCCTAGTTTGGACCATCAACAACAGAGCAGCGCAAGCCGATCTTGATCAAGCGACACAACTACAGCGCTGAGAGAGATCCAGTAAACAAACAAAGCATTTGAATTTGTGCTAACTGCACATTTTTGCATATGTAGTTGGTCTTCCATGTATTTCATAATAGTACATAGTATGTACAGTAAACATACTGCACACTACAGAAATAGCATACTACTATTTGTACTATTACAAACATATGCTGAGAAAAGGAGAAAAGATAGTAGAATTTAGGCCCTTTTTAAACGAGAACGCTCACGGGTGAAAACGTAAAAATATTTCTCAGATGTGCCTTTTGTTTACACGGCGACGGCGTTTTGGGGGCTTAAAAACGCAAAAAAGTGAAACCACCCTCCAGAGTGGAAATCTCAAAAAAAATCTCACTTTTTCGCGTCACGGATTTCCCACCCAAAATGCTCGTCAAAACGCCGGAAAAAAAGTGATAATGCAACGCCACTTTTGCGTTTTCTCTTCAGAATCGATTTCCGTGTAAACATAGCCTTAAACGAGCATAAACTCACACTGCATCGCAGAAAGGTCCCGACCAAAGTGAACAATTAACCTGATTATAATCCATAACTACTCAGACATGAGCTGAAAAATATCAGACAAACACTGACAGACACAGACAAGGGTAAAACACTGATCTGACAAAACCCAAAAGTGTCTGTCGTTCTATGTGAATTGGCCTTAAGAGTGAAAAACATTTGAATATGTCAGAAGTGGGAATGGGCAGTAAAAGGTAAGGTAAGACAGAGTGAAAGAGAAAAAGTGCTGGTGGGAATGAAGATAGACACCTTGACCTTGGTGGTCTTCTCTTCAGCTGGATCAGCAAGTCTGTGTGTGGTTTGTGTATGTAAATTGGATGTAGGAAGATACCTGTCTACCTGTGTGTGGGTGTGTGTGTGTGTGTTTATAGCTCTCTAAATGAACTGTTTAGAAGTTGCTTAATGGCCAGATGGCATAAAGCAAATGAGTTAGAGTAGGAATTGAGTTTGCATATTTATGGAGCTTTTCTGAATAATTTATGAGATGCAAATGGGACTGAAGTTGATGGTGAGGCCAGTGAGATGTGTAATGCATCAAGTGTGTTTGTGTGTTACATGCAGAAAGCCGTCAATGTTTTTTTACACCCATGAACACACAAAAGGATAAGAGACTGATGTCTTGTCTCCTCGATAAGATGCGAGCGCTTTCAAACGCATTGGATGTATGTGATTTCATTTACAGATTCAAATCTCTGTAATTATTATGAAAATGGCAGTGTTTGTTAAAGTCTAGATTTCTGTTGTTTTATATAAAACTAAATATAAAATCAGATGAATTACTGCTCTTAAAAGAGAACTCCGGTCAATTTAAACACTGAGCTAATTTTTTTGTACATTTGGAGTGCTGTCACTACAGACAAAAACGACAAAAACAGTGTTGCCTACAGCGTGTTATTGATATTTTTAAAATTTGCACCCTGTTGACTTCAGTGGGGCATGTTCTAAACCTGCTTTTAGCCTCTTAACATCCTTGATTTGTCATTACGAGTGCACAGCCATGTGAGTTTTGTTACTAAGAGTGACCATGGTCAATACTGACTGCAGTAGATGTGAAAGATATTATTAAAAATGATGTTAATTCAGCCAGCTCACATACCTGAATTTACTTCCTGTTTTCGGTCAAAGTCCACAGTAGTCGATTGTTAGAAATTTGCGCGTGCGAATCATCAAATTTTGCCCTGTGACATAAGAGATCGTTTTATCAGTTAAAACATCTTGCAAGTTTCAGAACTTAAAACATGCTCCACAAATAAAGTAAATCAAGCTCCAAAAACAGCTCGTTTTAATATTGTGAAATCTGTGACATCATCACACTATAGGCCCCACCCACTGGCACTTAAAGGGCAAGTTCCATGTGACAACAGTGGCTCAAGTATGAAGTTTATTCTACTACTTCATTTTTCCTTGTCAGGCCTGAGGCGGAGAGTTCAAGAGATTTCCACGACGCATGCGCGAGAATTGCGATCTATTTCAACTACTTCAGTTTTCCACGCATGCGTCGTGGAAATCTTTTGAAACTCTCGTCTCAGGCCTACAAGGAAGAAATGGAGTAGTCGAATAAAGTTGTTATTTTGGTTTGTTTTTCACACTAAAAGTGTTCTCGTCGCTTGATAAACTTATACTTGAGCCACTGTAGTCACATTGGAATATTTAAACATTTTCTTCATTGACTTTCTGGGCCGTCAGAGTTTCGATAAGCAGCCTATGTAGCAGTGATCCACCTCTCAAATTTAATCAAAAATACAACAGACAAACGAAGGTCTTACAACAGACAAACTCAGGTCTTACAAGGTTGGTACAGCATGGGGTGAGTAATTAATGACATAATTTTCAATTTTGGGTGAACTAACCCTTTAACAGCTGACATTTGCCTACATTGAATGTGAGCATTGTGTAATGTCAAAAGCAAATATAACCCATTATAATCACTGACACTGTCTTCACTGGATACAGCAGTGGCGTAGGCAGAAATTGTATTTTGGGTGGGCCAGTGAAAATGTGAGTGGGCCTATAGTTGTTCATAGAAAAAAAAATACTTCAATAATAATCAATAAAAGAGAGTAGAAACATTAAATAGACAGAAACTGCAAAAACTGTTAAAACTTTATATACGGCAAATCATCATGTTCAACCAACAGAGCTCAATAAAGGCTGGACAAACCAGTGTAGACAATAATCTGTCTATTTTATTCAGACGTAGTCAGCAGTGCAAACTGCAAAGACAGTTCACCCGAAAATAAAGTAAGCTAAAATAATAATTATCGCAGTTAGATCGGCGGGTAAACCGCGTCAGACTGGAGAGAGAGAGCAAGAAGCGGCCGCCGCCAGCACCTGACTAGCCTAACGTTACTTGTGGGTTAATGAGTACTGGCCTGTGTGGACTCGGTAGATGAAGGCAGTAGCGTGTCTTCTTCCTCAACTCTTGATTTTTTCCAAATAGCAAATTAAAGAAAGTTGTTTATTAGCCATTATTGTGGCGCCGGCACCGCTGAGAGTTTTCCTGTCAGAACCGCCAGCAACCATAGCAACCAATAACGTTCCGGAAGGAGGCTTTTAACTTGCGTCGACAGTTTCATTTTATTCGGGAAACGAATTAAACACACAGAGCAGTCAACAATACAGCAGGTATATATTAATATATTTTCTTAAGTACATTTGAATAATAAATATAAACTAAAAAAATATTTTTATCAAACTTGCCTGGGTGGGCCCAATACTGGCTACGCCCCTACAGATGCGTGTTCAGTTTCTGACACATACCTGTCGAGAATCCCGTTTCAGCCGGGAAAAAGCTTTTAGCCTTCTTTCCCGCCGTCCTGCCGTATTAGTATTGTCCCATAAATCTCCTGTATTTTAACCCGAGTTATTAAAATATAATAATATAATAATACAAAAACATTCCCAATCTGAACTCTGTCACAAGCCTCGCGATAACTACAGGTACTGTAGGTGTAGGTGACAGTTGTTCGCGAGGTCAGATGATGAGTGACAACGCGGGGAAAACAAGGAGCAAGGTGGAGGACAGTCACGCGTTTTGTAACTGCGAGTTTTGCATCTCACACGGGGGAAGGAAGGAATTATGTATGTTAGCACGAGAAAGGGTGTTTAGCATGGTAGAAAGATTGTTACCGAGAATAGGATGACGCTAGACAGCAGAACTGTTTGCTCTACTCTCATGTAAAATGATGAACCACTGTGGCCCAGCCCACAAATACACTCCTTCCAAAACAGTCTTAAAAAATGCAAAGTCTGCAACAAATTTGTACAATAACTCACTAAAAGAGTAACGAAAGTTATGTGAAATGAAAAAGAAAACTGCAAAAGAAAAGCAATATGAAATGAAAAGAATATGTGGAATGGAAATAAAATGTAAAGAAAATATGCAAATAAGCCTTTAAATAAATGCTCTTTATAGGCTACCCTCATATATATATATATATCTGTGTGTGTGTGTAGTGTGTGTGTGTGTGTGTGTGTGTGTGTATATATATATATATATATATATATATACAGCAATGGAAAAAATTAAGAGACCACTGCCAAATCAGCAGTTGCTCTGGATTTATTATTTATATTATAAATAATAAATCCAGAGCAACTTGTGATTTGGCAGTGAGTCTCTTAATTTTTTACCAGTAGCTGTATATATATATATATATATATATATATATATATATATATATATATATATATTGGGCTGCTCATAGTGGGCGCGGAAAATTTCCCTTATTTTTCAAATCCAAAACTTGACAGGTATGTTCTGACATATTCCACTCACTTGAGTCTGTCGAACAACAGGACAAATGTAAGAGTGAAAGAGCATTGCTTTGAGACCCGTTAGATTTGAACAGCCTAGTTTGCATCTCTGTACAGACTTCAGAAAGATCCCAGTGTCTGGAAACAAGTGGATGGTTGAATTTAATGGCGTCCCAGAGATCACAATGAATAATTTTGTTGTGTAAACAAGGCACAATGTAATGGAGAGTTTGCAAAGAAACTTGTATTGAAGACAACTGTATCTGACAGCAGCTGCACTGCAAACCATAAGTAAACAATTTCATAATGCTTTGTCTGTAATGGACGGCTTTACATGTATGTTTTCACAACACTTACTCTCGATGCAATAGAGAGCAGGGGTTGATGCTGTTTCCTATGCAGTGTAGTAGGCATTTGTTTACTGACAAGCCTTAAAGGAGCTGTCACTTAAAATCATTTGAATATTCTATCAAGGGTTGAAGACAATCTTTTAGTGTGTGTGTGTCTGTACAAAAACTTACAAACATTATAAGTGAACCTCAGGGAACATTCAAATAAAAAAATCCATGACATGTTAAAACCAAAATGTAGATTTTGACAGGGATTAAAGTACCACACAACCCTGGTGTTTTTGTAGAAATACTTTTGTTTTTCTCATGTGTGGTAGGAGAAATTCAGACTTTTTCAAATACTAAAAGCAAATGTTATTCATAAAACTGACTAAAATTACAGTTTCTAATCACACTAAAGCATTTTTTCCCAGAACACACTACTCTTTTTTAAAGTCAAGCTTGATATCACATTTCATATTGTATGTTTACTGTGGTCGATGGTCCTTCACTGAATCGGTTTCAGTTTGTTCTGAAAAGTGTGACGAACAACTGAAGGACATTCCCAGCATTCTGCATCAGTGTGTCCATGGTTGAAATTTGAGGGGGTGGGAAATAGCTAACATGACTTTGCTTCAATGTACTTAAACATTAATCAAAAATGTGCTAATGCTGTCTGTATCTATTTCCTGAATGAGGTAATACTGCATAGGTTACACACAAAAGCTCTGCAACTGAACATAAACAAATGCACACAGTCCTTGGGGCAGCATTTCGCACCGAAGCTAATATGAACAATGAGGAAACTTTAATGTGTTCCAGATTTTTTAGCCCAGTTTTCACACATCTCACATCCTCATTCTTTAGAATGACTAATGGGGTGAAAGTACCTGCCCCTCAAGTAATAAGAGAGAGGAGAAAGAAGGAAGTTTGTCCTATTCAAGTGGACAGAGCACCCTTTGAAGGACGTTGAGATACACACACACACACACACAGAAAGAGCTGATACCCTCGGGCTGTCATGGTAACACTGGATAAATGAGTGAAAGGTTTCTGTTATCTTGCTTCATTGTGCTCTAGAGTACTTTAGTATTTTGAGTCATATTAACATGAAATTAGAAATGCTATATAATGCAAAGAATAAGATCATAACTTGCAGTGCAAACACTTTGGCAAATATGGTAAATAATTTAGTTACTTACTAATACACACTTTAAAAATGAATATGCGTTATCTAATTTAAAACAATTGTAGCAACAGATTACAAATGATATTATTAATTAAATTTAACAAATTTAGAATTGAGGATAATTAATCAAATTAATTTCTTAAAAGTTAACCATTTAAATGAGTAAAACTTACAACAACCAACACTAAGTCACCATTATGGTGATCGGTGTTTGTGTTTGAAATTGATTTTTCTCCTTCATTGATTCTGCTTGTTAACAGGTGTCTTCAATGTTTATTAATACTTTGATGTCTGTCTGTTAGTGAGTTATTTTTTGGTGTAAACTTTCTCATTTTAAATTGTTAACTTTTATAATTTGATTAATTATTACTCAATCCTAATTTGTTAAATTTAATTAATAATATTGCTTGTAATCTGTTGCCACAATTTTATTGATTTGAAAAGCATATTCATTTTTACAGTGCACATTTTGAGGATGAAACTTATTATACAATGAGATTCATGTGTATGAAATGTATATGCAATCTTTTTATTTGTTACTGTTCACGCTTTACATTATCCTCAGGGAGCGTAATTAAAAAATGTGTGAACATCACCATCATGATGTCTAAAACATACATACTGCGCTCCTGCTGATATCTGATGTTCAGACACTGTCGATTCCTCTCAGATGTATGCCAGAAATAGTCTGCATGTTGTCTAGGTTGAAGGGTAATGGAGATAATGCCAAATAATTCCTTCAATAAGATAAAAAACAATGACACAAGAAAATATGTCTGTCATACACCACTGCATTAGATTGATATTTTTAAAACTGACAGTTAAACTGTATAATGATGTCAAAGAAAAGAAATGCTTTATATTTCTGATTCAACTTTTTTTAGACGACTAGTGTTAAATACTTAAGCAGCAGAAAGTTCTGTGTGTGTTTGGTAAAGCGTAAAGTCAGGAGAATTTTGCAAACACGCATCAGATTAAGTGTGTTCCAGATTGTGTATGTGTATACAATATCTACAGCAAAAATTCATGTAAGATGCAGCCCATGGTCACCATAATAGAGTAAGGCAGTCTGTAAATACTACCAATAACCCTGCATTCAAGTCTGGCTCACTCATCTGGGATGCTTTTGTGCTTCTATTACTCTTGGCCAAAGGAAGAAGAAAAATAAGTTTTATTCAAATAGCAGTTTTCACTTAGGTTCATGACATTTTATTTCTAATATAATACACTTACACCAAACATTGTAGTCACATTAAATGAAATTCATGTTAAATAGATGTTTTAGCTGAGTCTTTGATTGAATGTAGCCACATATTAGATATTTCGAAGTGTATTTGGGAGCATTGACACTAAATGACCTTCAGTTGACTGTAAAAATAAATCCTGTAAAAAGTAAATTACTGAGCAGCTGTGGCTTGCCAGCATCACGACTGGTAACTATTGGATGTGTTACTGTTTTTGTGTTAGAGCATATAGCTGTTAAATTACAGTTTTATACTGTAGCTGACTATATAGTATTTAGCTGAATCATTTCAAAAACAGTATACACACCATATTTTTACAGTATAATGCTGGCAACCACAGCTGCCATTAGTTTACCGTTTTTTTTTTTTACAGAACATTCTTTAACAATAGACAACCGAAACGGAGGACGAACAATAAACCAAGTTCGAGCTATGAAGACCTTGCAGGGCGGTTAGATGTAAGTGTATCAGACAAATATGGGGGTGCAAGACAGTTTAATGGCTTAAATGATGCCACGGGCAGCCAGTGAAGGTCATGAAGCAGAGAAATAATGTGCATATAGGTAGAAGTCGTTGCTGCTGAGACTTTGACAGCCACGTTCTCATCCCAAGGGTCACCTAACTTATCAATTTTGACTATGCGTCAACATCCGACGCACATGGCACCCTTTAGCGTCAATATGAGATGCAGCCTGCTGAGTGACTACCCCTACTACCTACAGCCCAGACCTACATTGCCTAACTGACACTAGAAATGTTGCCATGTGCGTCGATTTCAGACGCATGGTCAAGTGTCAGCTCAGATAACACCTACAATGAGCGTCATCTAACTGACGCTAAAGGTTGCCATGTGCGTTGGATTTAGACGCATGGTCAAAAGTGTAAGTTAGAATGGCGCCTGAGGATGAGAATGCATTGGTTTCTCGAATGTACTGTAGTCTTGCAATACGTTTTTTGGGCAGACCAAAAAATAAAGCATTGCAATAGTCTAGCTATGATGTAATTCGTACATGAATCAAGGTTTCAGCATCAGCTAAATTAAGAGAAGATCTTAGACAAGCAATATTGCGAAGATGAAAGAAAGAGTTTTTGTTAAGAAAGAAATATGAGAGCCAAAGTTGAGTCCAAATAAGACACCAAGGTTGGGAATCAATGGCGAAGGCTTGAACTCATGAGCTCATCAATATAAAAGGACTAGTCCATTCTTTCGACTCTGAGCAGCAGAGGAGGAGAGAAGCCTTTATTTTAGTGATTGTTGTTTTATTTGTTTTCCCAACAACATCTACGTTATTGCTTTCTCTTGCTGTTTCAGTCAAGTACATTTTCACCTTACCCATTTGATGTATGTTGCATGGAATTTACAGAGCAAAAATAGCATTTATTTTGACCAAAATTCAAACGCAATCTAGTCAGCATGTTGTATGCTTATATGAACTAATAAAACACTACAGGTTATTAAAAAATCTGTTGAATATTAATTAAATATCTTCTATACATTATAATTTTTGACAATAAAGCACTTGAACACAGCAAACTCATAATTACAACTTAAGAAGTGCTAAGTAGGAAATATCACTTAAAGCAATAAGCAAGCAATATCACACAAGCAACTTGCAAAAATGCCCAACTGCCCTTACCTTCTGATATTCACAAAAACACCATGATTGCGAATGTCATTTTGCTTTTATAAGCAGGTTGTAAGTTAATATTGAGTTACTTCCATTTTAATGGATGTTGCCTGTCTGTTTTTGCTCCAACTCTGCAACACGTGTACTGTAGTGGTAATGAGCATTTTGAATGAATCGGGTGAATGAATGATTCAATGACTCACTCAAAAATTAGTGCTTTGAAGAATTGGTTGAATGAATGATTCACTGTTAAAAAACAGCGGAAAGCATTATAGTTTTTCTTAATCTTTTTTTTTTTAACAGTCTTAATATTCTCTAAATATAACTGTTTTATGGGACATCACTTCACAAGTGTACCCAAAACATTTAGTTTTTTTACAATGGCTGGAGCCATTTTCTTAAAACCTTCACAGTGAGCACAACATCACTTGTGTGCTAAACTGTGGATCATCTTCCATTGCTTTGGCACAAAATGTATTCAGTGATGACAGTTCTATAATTGACAGTTCAGTTATTTTCTCACTTGGACACAAAGACCACCAAAACTTAACATAAGACAAAACTAAATAAGAAAGCAGTTTCTATAGTAAAACCATATTGAAAAATATTCTGAATCTAAAATTTAAATACTATCAAAACAAGTAGATGGAGCTTAACACCTGCACGTTTGTTAGTCTTTCAATTTCAGTACAAAGTAGGATAATTTAAGAATAAATGTGTACTAAAACGTAAATCAAGTAACATAAACTGCAGTGAATTATGAAGAGTAGAGAGTGCCTTTCTTGCTTTGTAAAGAAATTTTACAAAAGAAAACATTGTTTAGTTTGAAAATGTTTTTAGATTGTTGTGATTGACAAAGTGTGTCTGTTGTATGGCAGCCTTTACTTTGTTATGGAAGAATAACTGGATTTGAGACGTTTGAAGTTCTTTAGTAGCTTTAGTGCATTTTGAATGTGAAATTACCTGCTGTGCCATGTTGAGTTGGTAAGAAGAACTGTGTGAAGAGTAAAGTCAAGTATTGAGGAATGTGTCCTAGCAAGTGTAAAAAAGAAGAAAAACAAAAACTAATTCAATTCAGTCAGTAAATTGGCCAATGAGAACTTAGCAAAATTCCACCACATTTATACTCACAAAACTTGTACTAGGAAAGCATCCTTTAAGGCAGGGTGCTCAACCCTGCTCCTGCCGATCCACTGTCCTACACAGTTCATCTCCAACCCTAATCAAACAAACCTGCCTTTAATTTTCAAGTGATCCTGAAGATCCTTAATTGGTTGCTTCAGGTGTGTTTGATGAGGGTTGGAGATGAACTGTGCAGGACAGTCGATTGCCAGGAGCAGGGTTGGGCAGCCCTGCTTTAAGGGATCTAAAAGTATATGCTAATTTGGGCTGATAACACAATGGCCAAAGATGTGAATCATAAACTAGAGACACCTACCACCACTGTGCTCTTGTGCAATACATAATCACAATCACAGGTTGCCCCATTGGACCTGTCACTTTTACTAGAAAAACACTTGTTCATGTCAATGAAATGTGTTTTGTTATTCTTATTTTGGAAAGAAAATGTATAATATTATGTCAAAATGCACATTCTATGGGTAATTAAGCAGGAATTAAAATATGTAGGCCTATTATTTTCCAAATCTATTCCCCCAAGCATTCTTGTTAATGGGTGCATATGTTTGAAAATTAGCTGAGATGGACCTACAGTATATATTTGATAGATAGATAGATATAGATAGATAGATAGATAGATAATAGATAGATAGATAGATAGATAGATAGATAGATAGATAGATAGATAGATAGATAGATAGATAGATAGATAGATAGATAGATAGATATAGATAGATAGATAGATAGATAGATAGAAGGTTTGAGTATAGTCTAACAGAAACAGTACAGCTACTGAGTGTATGTAAAAACACATTGTGTCAATTTAGTTAAAAATCATTCGCTTTTGCTTTTTGCTTTTCTCATGCATATTCTGCAGCAGAAATACTTGATAAGCGCATATATAGTCAGGATGATGAGTGACACAGCAGAAAGCAGGAACAGAACAACATCAACAGAGTGATAAGAGTACCAGGGCATTTTGTAAGAGTCTGTGCGCAAGTGAGCGGCACCTTTGTGCCTCATAACAAACTCAATCCAGAAGATGGCGTTGTCCAGAGGCTTCACTGGGACGTCCCTTGCTGAAGCCTCGAGAGCCTCTGCATGTTCTCCCGATGAGACGGCTCATAAAGGACCTCTTTGACAGTTTGAAGGAAGGAGTCCTTATCCACTGTGGCAAAGTCTACATTCTTGGCTACACCCTTTACTCTCATTTTAGAAAGATTATCAGGCTGGTCAAAAATCAGCCCAAACCCAATGATTGGTACCCCGTGGTAGATGGCTTCTTGAATTCCATTGGTTCCTCCATGTGCCACAAAGGCTCTGGTCTTAGGGTGTCCCAGAAGATCGTTCTGAGGCATCCAGTCCATCACTAAGGTGTTGTTCCCTAGTGCAGCCGGTCTCTTTCCTTTGTACCTCCAGATGATCTTCTGTGGAAGTTCTGCAAAAGCTTCAGCAATTGCCTCTGCCACATCATCAGGAAGCTGACCAATGAGAGTGCCCAGAGACATGATGATGACACCATGATCCCCAGAGCTCTGCACAAAGTCCTCCAGATCTTGTGGAAGAGGCTTTGATGGCTTGCACTGAAAACCTGCCATGTAGACGATGTTTGGCATAGTGGGACGCGGGAATTCAAAGATAAAATCAACTCTATGGAGCCACAGATCAGCACTCTGAAGTAAGGTAAAGTAGGATGTTCCTGGGCCAATGAACCGTTCACAAAGTGCATTATAAGTTGGAGTAATCATGGTAGCGATCTGTATTTCTGCTATGATGTACATCACTACATTCTTCACTCTTTCCAAGAAGCTCATGCGGTCTGATAACTCCAGCATTGGAGCAGGAACATAAGAAAGCGGTGAAGGAGCTATTGCAAAATGAGCCTCACTGTAAACTGTCCAACGGACATTGTAGACAATGGGCAGTTTGAGATAATGACCCAATAGTATACCTGGTAACATGGCTGGATCTGTTAGAATCAATTCATATTTGGCTTCTTTTAAGGATTGCATCAGCTTCTGGTCTTCAAACATGTTGATCATCATCTTGTTTTCTGTTTCAAGCATCTCTACAAAACCTTCCCACATCTCAATCTCCAACTTTAGACGAGCCCAGATTGAACCCTCCCTCAGAATTCCCAGTAGTTTAGATGCAAACACCTTGAAGAAATCTTCACTAAATCCTCCTTCAGATTTGAGATTGATCGATGTGTAGTGAGGTGAGAATTCTTTGATGTACCAGCTGTCTGTCATCCGGATAACTGTAACATTCGTGACCTTTGGCATGAAGTGCTTCGACCAAGATGTTCATGTTGACCCAGTGACTGCCATCCACAGGATAGACAAGAACCTTCCCGCTCTCAACAACTGGGATGGTCGTCAGCAGGAGGGTTAGCATGATTACCGGAAAAACCTGTCCATTCATAGTTCCTGTCGCAAAGAGAGAAGAAAAGATACAATTCAAAACTAAAATAAAAAGGTCCAGATTGTAAATGTGAACAATTATAGTTAAAATACTGCATAAGATATGATTATCATATTCTTGCTTAAAAAAGAACTGTATAAATAGAATGCACAGAGGAAATATTTAGAGGCAAACTTCAGCATAATAAATATTCAATTAATTGCATTAACTAAAAACATGAACAACAACAAAAAAACATCATATACAGGGCTAATATATACAGGACCCATATTTAATTGCTTTGGCAAACCTTAAAATTTTAGATAGCAATAAACATGAATCACAATAAGATAAACTGCATCTTTTTAAATTAAAAAAGAATGAAAAAATCTCACCCATTATTGAATGGGAAAATCTCTCTGTTAAATTTTGTTAAATGGAGTGCAAGTCATCCAACTATTAGCACAGCGTTTGTCCTTGCTATGCATGACAACATCTATTTCTATATGTAAGTGAAGGTTCGTTTTACAATCTGTTAAAGGGCAAGGGGCATTTACCTTCAAATATAGTTAATGAGTTACTATTCAAATTTACGTTTATGGTACAAACTAACTGTCTTTACTGTTTGGGTTTAGGCACAACATGAAGTTGAGTAAATTATGACAACATTTCCATTGGATTAACCTATTAACAGTAAATATATATATATATATATATATATATATATATATATATATATATATATATATATATATATATATATATATTAAAAACTTCCCTTTTTTCAACAATATGCAAATGCATTAATCCAACAAAGTCTGAAACCCAAAAAAAGTTTTCAACTTGTTGGTATACCTTAAACAATGTGCTTACTCAAAACAACAAAAAATAATAGACTATTTGATTGTTATTACTAAATTTAACTGCAAATCCTAATATATCACAACGAACGTACGTGTGTGTAAGTGTGTGTTTTGGATTGAGATATTAATAAGAATACATATTATACTGTCTGACAAGACAACCAAAACCTTTAATTGCTTTCAAAATGATCTTTATGCAGTATTCATAAATGAAATGTGATGAAGCCTTCTAAGAGACATGTACGCATTTAAACTGTTATGTAAATAGATATAAAATTTATATTACTGTATAAAGAAATGGTTTCACAAACCCTCCAAAGTACAGATTTGTTACAGGATTTGTAGCGTTTAATCTGCCAAATGAAAAACATTTATTGATGAATTAATTTAATTTACAAAATGAAATAACAATAATAGTAAATAAACAATAGTCATTTGATTTAGTTTTTTTTCACCACCAGTGCTCAGTATATAAGAATTAATGTATGTTCAGTTGGTTTTTATTACAAATTAAATGATGACGGTGATCAGAAGCAGAGAACAACACTACAAATTTAGAGTAATATTAATAGTGAAAATCTCTGAGGTCAGCATCACTAGTCGATAAATTACATATTTGTAAAAATTTGTAGTAAAAATGATAGCATAATTCATAATAATATAATGACTAGAATGAATAAAATGTATAAATAAAATGAAATTTTAATTAAGAGATTGACCTGATTATTCACTGAAAAAAGGTTTGAATATATTCAAACACATTGTGTCAATTTAGTTAAAAATCATTCGCTTTTGCTTTTTGCTTTTCTCATGCATATTCTGCAGCAGAAATACTTGATAAGCGCATATATAGTCAGGATGATGAGTGACACAGCAGAAAGCAGGAACAGAACGACATCAACAGAGTGATAAGAGTACCAGGGCATTTTGTAAGAGTCTGTGCGCAAGTGAGCGGCACCTTTGTGCCTCATAACAAACTCAATCCAGAAGATGGCGTTGTCTAGAGGCTTCACTGGGACGTCCTTGTGAAGCCTCGAGAGCCTCTGCATGTTCTCCCAGAAGACGGCTCATAAAGGACCTCTTTGACAGTTTGAAGGAAGGAGTCCTTATCCACTGTGGCAAAGTCTACATTCTTGGCTACACCCTTTACTCTCATTTTAAAAAGATTATCAGGCTGGTCAAAAATCAGCCCAAACCCAATGATTGGTACCCCGTGGTAGATGGCTTCTTGAATTCCATTGGTTCCTCCATGTGCCACAAAGGCTCTGGTCTTAGGGTGACCCAGAAGATCGTTCTGAGGCATCCAGTCCATCACTAAGGTGTTGTTCCCTAGTGCAGCCGGTCTCTTTCCTTTGTACCTCCAGATGATCTTCTGTGGAAGTTCTGCAAAAGCTTCAGCAATTGCCTCTGCCACATCATCAGGAAGCTGACCAATGAGAGTGCCCAGAGACATGATGATGACACCATGATCCCCAGAGCTCTGCACAAAGTCCTCCAGATCTTGTGGAAGAGGCTTTGATGGCTTGCACTGAAAACCTGCCATGTAGACGATGTTTGGCATAGTGGGACGCGGGAATTCAAAAATAAAATCAACTCTATGGAGCCACAGATCAGCACTCTGAAGTAAGGTAAGGAAGGTCACTCCTGGGCCAATGAACCGTTCACAAAGTGCATTATAATGTGGAGCAAACAGGAAAGCGCCTTGTGCTTCAGTTATGATGTACACCACAACATTCTTCACTCTTTGGAAAAAGCTCATGCGGTCTGATAACTCCACCATTAGAGAAGGAACATAAGAAAGCGGAGAGGGCGCTATTGCAAAATGACCTTCACTATACATTATCCAACGGACATTGTAGACAATGGGCAGTTTGAGATAATGGCCCAAAAGGATGCCTCCAAACAATAGTGGATCTGTAAGGAGCAAATCATACTTGGCATCCCTAAAGGACTGCATCAGCTGCTGATCTTCCATCATACTGTTAATCATCTCTCTTTCTATTTTTGTCAACTCAAAAGTACTTTCCCACATCTCTATCTCCAGCTTGAGACGAGCCCAGGTGGAACCTTCCCTTTGAATTTTCATGAGTCTGAGATGCAAACGTCTCATAGAATTCTTCATCAAATCCTCCAGGGGAATTTATGGTGATCGATGTGTAGTGAGGTGAGAATTCTTTGATGTACCAGCTGTCTGCCATCCGGATGACTGTAACATTGTGGCCTTTGGCATGAAGTGCTTCGAACCAAGATGTTCATGTTGACCCAGTGACTGCCATCCACAGGAAAGACAAGAACCTTCCCGCTCTGAACAACTGGGACGGTCGTCAGCAGAAGGACAATCCAGATTTGGGCACATGACTGAAAAAACGGTTTGTTCATGGCACCTGTGGTAAAGCAAGGGAACAAGAATGATCCACTGAAAGATTTGAGCATGTCATGACTGATGTTACACATGTAGGAACAATTTAAAGAAAGACTTATTTGAATATTTGACAGTCAAATAAGTCAACATTATGAGTTATTTATTGCTCCTTTGATCCATATCCAGTTCCATACCAAGAAACATGTTCTTACCCATGAAATGTAGAATACAAAATCATTGCCAGAACCACTTTGTTGAGGGTAAAGGTACTGTAAGTCAAAGAAGTACAAGCACAGCTTACTCTCCTTCAGCCTCAATGTGCATGACATAAAGATTTGTATCCATCTATGGTAGATGAAACTTCGGCATGGACTATTTTCCATACGATTATTATTATTTATTTTGTTTTACTTTGACTGGAACTCTGCCCAGTTTATATTATATGAGCTCTCAAATATTTTCTCTCAGAAAACAGACTCATGAAAACGTGACATGGTAAATCATGGTCAAGTTGTAACACAAGCCACAGTTTACTCTTCCTTATCCCTTTTGTTCACTCCCACAACAGTTCTTTTGTACATGCATATTTCAGTGGGTGAGTGAAAGTTCATGTTTTCAAAGGACCAAAGGGTAAAGTAGCTACTCTTTGACGTATTCAGTGTGCCTAATAGGAGCAAAACAGTCAAGGGAGTAGCTAAAGTATGTCTTTAGCAGATCTTTAGTTCATAATTTTGTCTATTACCTTGCATTTTTAAAACTGTGAAAAATATAGCTTGGTAAGTTGAGTCACTTGGTAGTTGGACAGCTGCTTTGGAGGAACACTATAGACAACAAAATATGAAATAATATCCAAGTACACTTATGTCATGCACAGCAGTCATCTGTGCTTGCTTGTTTTTAAAAAGTACCAGCTGCCTCTGGAAACAGCCATTTTACCATCCATCAATGATTTAATAAAAAAATAAAAAAAACACGGTCCCACTTTATATTAAGTGGCGCTTAAGTACTGTGTACTTACATTGAAATTAATAAATTGATACAATGGACATTTTGTGTACATACATGTTTTTAGATTGTACTTATATTTTAAAAATACCAGCAAGTAATTACAAATGTAATTAATTTATGTAATTGCATTTGTAATTACTAATTACACAGTAAACCCTTCCCTCACAAACCCTTAACCTACCCATACCACCACACCTGTCCCTAACCCTACCCATATCATACCTCAATAGCAGCAAAAGTGTTTTACAATACAACAGGACCACAATAATACATTGTACTTATTTTTCAATGTAAGTACATAGTACTTAAAGCCATTTAATATAAAAGTGGGACAAAAAACAACAACAATAAACAACCATTCTAAGAACACTGCCCTTTAGGCTACATTTTAAATGTGAAATTAAAATATCTGCAACACATAGGCTACATATAGGCTACTGTGACATAATTTGAACACCACAATATTGGTGGGGATTTTGATGAATTCCAGTGAATATCTCTTGATTTTCGCTATTTAAGTTTAATTCAATTTGTTCAGTGTAAATAAATCAACCTGATTCGTTATTTGCTGCTAGTTTCCTGTCAGTGTGAGAACTCGACTGATTCACGTGACGTTTGTTCAGTAGTTTTGTCCAAACCTTCCACATTCGTTCATTAGATCGAAAAACAGTCGCACTGTGAATGTATTAGTTCAAGCTAAAGTCATTATTTTGAAAACAAAACAGAAAAGCGATTGAAAAGAAAAGGCTGCGGCAAGCGAAAGACACGAGCGAGTGCATGAAAGTAGGCTACACAAGAACGATTCGTTCAATTCAAAGATTCATTCAAAACCATCAACGCTTTCACGAGCCTACCAAAGCAGTGCAATTTGAAATAACTAACACCTTGCACGACGCAATGCAAAAAATAAACTATGTATTTCGCATGCCACCACTGACCAGCACACATAACACGTATAAAAACACTTGCACTCATTCACTGTATGTATTAGAAATCAACATGATAACTCACCGGATGCGTGATGTCAGAAGAAACTTCCACAACGTCCAAACAACTCTGTCCTGCAGCTTTTTACTTAAACACGGTTTTTCCCCTTCAGCCATAAACTTATTTTCTCTTTTTACTGAAAGTTCCCGGGCACCTCCCCTTGTAGGGGTTGAGTGATATGACAGATTTACAGGATATGGTTCTGGTTACATAAAAGGTTATGGAAGGGAAGGGTCGGATAAAATGAGTCCTGAATCACTTGTCTGCAGATCAGAAGTTAATACATGCACTTACATGCATATCAGCGTTTTGAATGAAACTTTACACAGACAAAGTCTGATCTAAAGTACAAACAAGTTTAAACAGCTCCATTATTCATCTCAGTTCATGAATGTTCGTAAAGTGAATGAGATTCATGGGAAAGCCTGACACATCTACCAGAAAGAGAAAAAGTGGTACATAGAAAATGCATTTAGATACAGAACTCAATTTGCATTCACCATGTCCATAAAGTTTCAGTGATTTTTGCAAACGTGTATAATAATGTTTGAGCCTGTACTTCAATGTCATTTAGCACGTTTATTCATTTTTGCCATATCCTGTCATTATTATTTTTAGGCTTCGCCCTTTAGATAAAAAAATGTGTTGTGGTTTCAGATCTCTGTTGTATCTGATAATTCTTATAGCCTGTAATCTTGATGTCTTTTTTCAAATATAGGCCTATTTTTTAAATGTAAAGTCATGGCATTTTCTTTTTCTTGTGACCTTATAGTGATGGTCAAACATAAAATGTCATTTTTTTCTTTCTTCTCATATACAAATGCATTAAGCATAATCAGGCTGCCTTATTTATGATTAGCAAAAATCGGTCACAAAGCACTTTTGAAGCCCTTTTTTTCAGCCCTAGTTAATGGAACTGTCATACGCCACAAAAAGAGTCATTTATATCATTTCATTTAAATCAGACTGCAATAGTAGGAATGCCTTGTGGAAGTTGTGAGTGCATTTAAAATTATTCTAATTCTGATCATTTAGAACAATTATCAGAAATAATTTCCTTAATCGGTATTTATGTATTCCAGTAAAACAACATCTGAAGCATCCTTAAAAAAAGAAAAAAAGATGAATTTACTTGAGAAGAGAAAACTGCATGAGACATTAAGGCTTGTTTTCATGTAATATATCTTGGATTTAGGCAAATTACCTTCCCTGCAATTGTTTTTCAAGCTTTAAGCATAAATCTTACCAAGTTTATTGAAATTTATGCTTTAAGAAAGCAGTTGGAGAGTGGGGTAAGATGAATAAATTTAATATAAGAAAACAATTCTCATGCAGTTTTGTTTCTCATTTACATATTGTATATCTTGTTTTAAGGATATTTTAAAGGCAAAATAAGTCACATTTCAGATTTTTGATGTGAGTATATTATTTATGTAATTTTCTTTGGGAGAACCATCTGCATGGCATCATTAATTTAGCATTTCATGTTAATCTCTTTTCTGTACTTCTACTTTTTCCTCCTGATATCTGGAAATAATGAGGTATCACTCATTTCCGGTGATGTGATAGTATCACCTATAAGCTTGAAATTCAGCTGGCATCCCTAGCTATCAATTAAAGCGGCATGATCTGCAGTAACCTCTGTTGATTAAGATTCTGCTGGTGTGTGGAGGGTTCCAAGTGGCGTAGAATTGGTTGGGGGCGGGTGGTGGATGCTGCGATTGAGTATTCAACAGATCTGATGCTTCTCCATGTGCTGTTTACCAGAACATTGTGTCAGTACTTTTTTGTGCCATGCAGTCGAAACGGAGTGGGCAGATTTCACATAAATGTTGATGTAGATGCATTTTCATATTTTTTTGCAAATATCAAGCAAATCAAAAATGCACTGTATAACTCACGGATATTAGAACATTTGTTTAAATCAGAATGAGTGGGCTGGTTTCTATGGAAGCTTGTTTCCGCATAGAATGAAAAATATAAAAGGTAATTGTGACTATCTCACAATTCTGACTTTTTTTCTCACAATTGCGTGTTTACTTCTGTTTACTTGCGTGAATATAAAGTCAGAGATTGTGAGATATAAAGTCAGAATTGCGAGATATAAAGTCAGAGTTGACAGATAAAGTCAGAATTGCGAGATATAACGTCAGAAGTTTACGAGATATAAAGTCAAAATTGCGAGATATAAAGTAGAAATTGCAGATATAAAGTCAGAAATTCACAATATAAAGTCAGAATTGCGAAATATAAAGTCAGAATTCGAAATATAAAGTCAGAAATCAAGATATAAAGTACAAATTGAGATATAAAAGTCAGAATTTGCGAGAATATAAAGTCAGAATTACAAGAAATATAAAGTCAGAAATTGCAAGATATAAAGTCAAATTGCAAATATAAAGTCAAAATTGCAATATAAAGTTAGAATTGCAAATATAAAGTCAGAATTGCAAGATATAAAGTCAAAATTACAAATATAAAATCAAAATTGCAATATAAATTCAAAATTACAATATAAAGTTAGAATTCAGATATAAAGTCAGAATTGCAAATATAAAGTCAGAATTGCGTGATATAAAGTCAGAATTGCAAGATATAAAGTCAAAATTGCAAGATATAAAATCAAAAGTCAGAATATTGAAGTCAGAAATACGATATAAAGTCAAAAATTGCAAGATATAAAGTCAAAGAATTATCAAATATAATTAAATGTAAAATTGTGAGAATATAAAGTCAAAGTTACGTGATATAAAGTCAGAATTGCGAAATATAAAGTCAAAATTACGTGAATATAAAAGTCAAAATTTGAAAATATAAATATAAAGTCAGTTAAGTTGCAAAGATATAAAGTAAGTCAGAATTGACGAATAATATAAAGTCAGAATTGCATATAAAGTCAAGTAAATAATATCAAAGTCAGAATTACCAAATATAAAGTCAGAATTGCTAAGAATCAATAAAGTGCGAACAAACTGACGTAGATATAAAGTCTCAGTTGCGAAATATAAAGTCAGAATTGTCGTGATAAAGTCGCAATTGCATGTTATAAAGTCAGGAATTGCAAGATATAAAGTCAGAAATTGTAAGATTGAAAAAGTTTTCCCCTTAGAATTGGCCTGATAAGTCGCAATTCGAGTTTATATCTCACAATTATTGAGAAGATGTCAAGAATTTTAAATAATATAAACACGCAACTGTGTTATAAAGTCAGAATTACGAGATGTAAACTCGCAAATGTGAGGAAAAAATCACATTGACAGCATTGTAAGATTCAAAGATTCGCACTTCTGTCTTTTTCTAGAATTGCAAGTTTATATCACCCAATTCTGACTTTATATCTGCAATTCTGACTTTATATCTCGCAATTCTAAGATAAGAAATAACTGTCTTATAAATTTGATTAAAACAACTTACCCAGTATTTTCTTGCTGAAGTACTTCCTCCGTCACGTCCCTGGAGGGTCATGCTCACTGTACCCTACTGTGACTGGAATACAAATGAATATATATAAGTGTTTGGTTATTCACCCATTGATTTCTGAAACAGGTGATGCAACCAGGAGGTCCTTGAAAGAAATTGTTGAACACACTGAGAAGTATCGCTCCCACAAAACAAACACATACGCCTGGAAACAAAGCACTGTTGGCACAATTACAGCACCTGTTCTAAACGTGTGCTATCCTTGTATTCTGCAAGGTTATTGAAACTGGATTTAGTGATTTGTGGCTTACTGATGCAATTTTATGCTTTTCTGGGTCACTGCAATGTAATGGCCAAGAGACGAATAAATATGCGTCTGTGAGAGAATATAAGAGTAAAAATACAGTAAGAAGCTTACACAGACTGTACCTACAAACGTGGAATAAATGCACCCACATTTTATACTGATTCAGACATGCTGTTCTGCTTAGAAATGTAAATGCATCCCTGTCCTTGCAAATCCATTATATCCTCATATTCTATGTCATTCCCGTTCTTTCCTCTTTCCCCTTGCCATCTCCAAAAATAACGTACCACATACATTAAGGCAGGCGTGAGATAAAAGCACATTATTTTGCTAAAACAACTATGCCAGTTAGCTGGCTTCTACAGTCTTTGAGATCTTCGTGACTCAGTGTTTCAAGGGACTTGTGGCTGAGTGTGCAGTGCAGTAAAAGGTGAGCTACCGAGCAAGTTTACATGGGCGAATTCAGGTTAAAGGGATAGTAATTTTTGGCGTGAGAAAACAAACAGTGTTTATATCGTTTTTGTAACTACAGCCACAAAGTGCCCACGTCCTCAGATCACTTGGACGTGGCTGCTGGTTTGAGAGAGGTAAAAGCGATATGAATACTGTTTGGCTTCTCACACAAACCGCCTCGTTTTTGTATCTTAGGCCATCAATGCGTACTTACATTTATGAATCATTAAATCATGTTTAATTTGGACTTCTCTGTGCATGCTCTTTAAGGTGGTGACCATAGACCTCCATTATATAACTGATAGACAAGAACGGTTTGACCTAAAAACAAAAAAATTGATGACTTGAGGTAAGCTAAAACATACCAAAAATTAATTTCAAAGTGAACTATCCCTTTAATTGAGACATTTGCTATTGCGATGACTGACGAAAAGTGTTCCAGTTAACCTGAATTCACCTATGTCAGAAAAGCCATGCATATGGAGCTGGTTTGGTGATGCAAAAATGTATTCGTTTACAAATCATGCACTTAGTTAAGTGTTTTGAGGTCTTAACATAGTATTGTGCAAGGAACCATGCAAAATAAGTCTTTGTTTATTGATCATATATAATCACTTAAAAATGTGTGAATAGAATATCAAAGTTGTTGGTGTTTTACTGTTAACAGTGTTCATTCCAGTTTGAAACTGCTGTGATTTGTCTGTACGTTTTTGGAGTTTGCAAAAGGCATGTTTTTTTTTACAATGAGTCAACCTCCAAAAGTGACAAAAAGCACAATGAAAACACCATAAGTAAGAGTCATTTGACTTGTACACTATACTCTGAAGGCACAGGAATTATGTGAACATTCTTCAAAATAGGGCAAAATGCAATAATGTACAAGTTATTAAGAATTGGAAAACACAAAGATAAAAGCTGTCTTTTCAGCAAATAGACACATACATTCTCTTCCTGCTGGCACAGAAACCATTTGCTGAAATGCACAAGCTGTGAACTCATTAACCCGGCAATTAATTTGAACAAAGTTTATCTACACTATATAAGGTCACAGTAAAGATGGCAGTAATGTATCACAGTATGTCAAGTTAATTGAACAGAAAGACACCTCTCCATAAGCACCCTGTTCATTTAATTACCACCAGTTAGAAGGACAAAAGAACAGTTACTGAATGGGGAAACACACACACACACTGAGCGAGAGATAGAGAGAAGTAGTGCGAAAGTGAGACGACTCTCAATAATACGAATATTACATCTTTGACTGATCTGAATCTGACACTCAATAATGGATGGTTGGAATGAAAGACAACAACATATCAAATTCCTAATTAGTATCAATCCGCCTTATAGTTCATTAGCTATTCACTGGAATCAGACATTTCTAGAGCTATCTCGCTGTCAAAAGCATTCTAGTGCATTGAAACGTTAACTCCCTCGAATTTACCAGAAGTCACCATCACTTTTCTATCTGTTTTAAGAATTCTGTTTGTAATCAATTTTTATCTCTAATGAGCATGAAAAGGAAACAATCCTGCAAACTTACAGTAAGTATTATACGGAAATTAGATTTTAGAGCATATTGGAGACTCACTTTCTGTTTGTAATATATTTGTTAATGCCGGCATGCCATTATGTAGGCTACAATATGTGTTTTTGTATGAAGGACTAAAAATAACAAAAGGAAAAATAAATAAATGTAAAAATAAATATATATATATATATATATATATATATATATATATATATATATACATAAATGGATAAATAAATGTATACATACATAAATAAATACATATATAAATGCATACATACATACTGTATTTAAATGCATAAATAAATACATGTAAAATACAGAAATAGCCATTTATATTACCAAAATGTATTTATTTTCACTATATTTCTGCATTTATATATTTATTTCTACTTTTATTTATTTATTTATTTTAAATTTTTAGTCCTTCATATTTTTGTTTAATAATAAAAAATGTAGGACAAGCTCATATTTCATAATTTCACATTTTTAACAACTACAAAGATGCAGGTTGCGTATATTGTAATACAACAATGTCGTTGATACAATTTATAACAAGTTACAAGTTTTAAAGGTGCTGTAAGTACAGTATTTTTTCAATGCAGTAACCATGAACAGTGTATAAATAAAATGTTTTTGTGCTAATGTTTTGAGAGTGTTATTAAAGACCAGATAACTTTACACATACATTACTGAAGAGCGTTTGTTTATAACTTTAAAAGAACCTTTCCAGAATGTTCCCTGTTAGCTGGGTTTGTCTTGTTTTAGTAAAGTAAAATCCTGAGAAAGAAAATAAGATAAAGACATTCTTTGATTCATTTGTATCACAGATGTTGCCACATATTCGAATACACATAGAATACTGTATGCAGATTTTCATGCATGTCCAATGCATCACAAGCATGAACTTAAACAACTGAATTCATGTGCCATTAAAGGGATAAGTTTACTTTGAAATACATTTTTGGTATGTTTTAGCTTACCTCGAGGGCATCCAGAGATGTAGGTGTCTTGTATCAGTCATATAATGGAGGTCTATGGTCACCACATCAAAGAGCATGCACAAGAAGTCCAAATTAAACATCAATTTAATGACTCGTAAATGTAAGTACACATTGATGGCCTAAGACACGAAACGAGTGGTTTGTGTGAGAAAACAAACAGTATTTATATAGTTTTTACACCACAGCCACGTCCAAGTGATTTGAGGGCGCGGGCGCTTTGTGGCTAGTTAAAAGAGGTAAAAACTATATAAATATGGTTTGTTTTCTCACACAAACTGCTCGTTTCGTGTCTTCAGGCCATTAATGTGTACTTACATTTACGAATTACTAAATCATGCTCAATTTGGACTTCTCTGTGCATGCTCTTTGAGGTGGTGACCATAGACCTCCATTATATGACACAAACAGTTTGACCTAAAAATATCAAAATTGAAACTACTGCGGAAACAAAGACACCTACATCTTGGATGCCTTGAGGTAAGCTAAAACATACCAAAAATTAATTTCAAAGTGAACTATCCCTTTAAACCAGATTTTTTGCTAAGTCACATTGGCAGTTAAACCAACTCTGACTAAGTTGCTCAGGAAGATTCTAGAACTTGGGTAGTAAAAAAGAAAAAGCCGCTATCTATCACAGAACATTCTTGCAAACGCATATAAAAACAGCCACTTAGAAAGACAAAATGGTCTAGTTTCCCATCATCGCATTCTGCTGTGATGCTGTCAGAGACGCGCTATTGTAATCTATTGAAATGGTTGCTGTCTCAGATTTGTGATATCTTGGATGCCTATTTTGTGCGTGTCTGACTGTAAAGGTGTCAGGTTGTGGTGATAGAGAGAGATTGCCACAGGGCATATTCCTCGGAGGCCTCTCAATCCTGGGTCAGTGTGACTTAATAGAGCAGATTTCAGGAACAGTAGGTTCTCTATGTAGGCCACACAGACGGGTGGATCAGAGCTTTTTCCATCTCAAAAAGCGAATAAATACATAAATTAATGTCAAATATGTGTTTCTCAGAAGATGCTACAGTAAGGCGTTACCAAATGATTCCATATTGAACAGCGATTAGAGGAACAAGAATATTCAGTTGTATTGTTGTTGCCGTAAAAAATCTAAATGGGAAAATATTTTTTTAGGATGGAACGCTTCCAGAATTGTGATGAACGAGGTGAAAAGTTTCTTGGCAGGTTGTTTTTTGAACTCATTGCAGAGACTATGTAATATTTCGATCTAAGAGGCCACGAAAATCCTTCTGGTGCACGTGAACACTCTTGACTTTATTAAATATTGCACATGGAGCATTATCGTCTCATCAAATGTGGACATAATGAAGGAAAAGTGTCTGCTCCACTCCACAGCACGCAATAGATTTTTCTACAAAGGCTCTTAAACAAGCATGCAGAGGAAATGATTTCTTTTATATGGGTGTTCATTTAATCAGAAATACACAGTGGTGATGAAAATTGGTAATAGACCTTGTGTGAATTGAATAGACACTTCAAATAAATTCATATGTAGGAAATAAATAAAAATCATCCATTATGATGGAATCCAATGCATTTATGTATTCCAAATGGCCAATTCTATTCATGTCAAATAATTCTGTTCTGATAAATCAGTGATATCCGTACACTCTCAGAAAAAAGGTACAAAAGCTGTCACTGGGGCTGTACCTTTTCAAAAGATAAACCTTTGTCCATTTTAGGTGCTAATATGTACATTTCAGTTGCTAATAAGTACATTTTAAGTGTTAATATGTACATTTTAGGTGCTAATATGTACATTTCAGGAGCTAATATTTCAATTTTAGGTCCTGATATGTACATTTTAGGTGCTAATATGTACATTTTGGTGGTAATATGTACATTTAGGTACTAATATGTACATTTCAGGTGCCAATATGTACATTTTAGGTGCTAATAAGTACATTTTAAGTGTTAATATGTACATTTTAGGTGCTAATATGCACATTTTAGGTGGTAACATGTACATTTTAGGTGCTAATATGTACAATTTTAGGTGCTAATGTACATTTTAGGTATTAATATGTACATTTTAGGTGTTAATATGTACCACTAAGGTACCAAAATGCAGCCTTTGGGTATAAAAGTGTACCTTTTGAAAAGGTACAGCCCCAGTGACCGCTTTTGTACCTTTTTTCTGAAAGTGTACTTGTCTAGGCCAAACATTTGAATGAAAGCCTTTTTGGAGTCATTTTAATCGTGTAATGTATTCACACCTGTGTATCAATGTCAGGTTACATTTTTACATTTTCTGGAGAAAAGCATATTGCACAGAATTAAGTCATAAATTAATAAAACGAAAGAGATTTCTGTAATAGTTCAAATACATATACATATTAAAAAATATATTTTTTTGATGAATGGGAGTAGCTTTGAAATATTCTTTCATGTCTCAAACAACTAAAGTCGTATATATGTGTGTTTGCAGATTTTCTCAAAGGGCCTCTGATTGGATACTTGAGAAACTGGGAGCACCAATCAGATCTCTGCAGCTGTGTGGGTAGGACATCTACATCTACACAAATACATGATTTAGACCTTATGGCTTAATGATGGTGAGCACATTTGATAAATGACGAGCAAAAAGACAATAAATAAGATGCAAAAGAGATACTTATTCTGTTTCCATCTCATTTGCTGGAGGGCTATAATTATATAGGAACGCTGCAGATTCATTCCTCACACTGCAAATGAGGAACGCTACTGATGAAATAAATGTTCATATTCTTTCTTTGCTAACAAGTATACACTGGCATTATGCTGAACCTGCTTTTGTTAACCTGAAAACACATAAAGTAATGCAAACCCAAACACAGTGTTGAACCAAGGCCAAAGAAAAACAAATCTAGCTGACCCCAAACATTTTGTGCTAAATATAATGGACCACTTTACAGTGAGGTTCATTAGTTAATGTTCTAACTAACATGAACTAACCACGAGCAATACATTTGTTGCTGTATTTGTTAATCTTTGTTAAAAATACAGCTGTTCATTGTTTGTTCCTGTTAGTTCACAGTGCATGAACTTAATCTAAAAGGGATACTTCACTTTTTTGGAAATAGGCTCATTTTACCACTCAGTGGTAAAACACAGTTTACCGTTTTTGAATCCATTCAGCCGATTTTCTGATATTTAGAAGAATATCAGTAACCAGACAGTTTCTGGTCTCATTGACTTCCATAGTAGGAAAAAATATACTATGGAAGTCAATGAGACCAGAAACTGTCTGAGTTACTGATATTTTTCTAAATATCAATAAAATCGGCTGAATGGATTCAAAAAGCAAGTAAAACTCAACTGATTAACTCTGGGGGAGTGGTAAAATGAGCCTATTTCCAAAAAAAGTGGAGTATCCCTTTAGAAGATTTAAATAGTGTAACAATGATTAAATGAGTAGTTCACTTTTAAAAAAACAAAACTTTTGCTGATAATTTACTCATCTCCATGTCATCCAAGATGTCCATGTCATTCTTTCTTCAGTTGAAAAGAAATTAAGGTTTTTGATGAAAACATTCTATGATTTTTCTCCATATAATGCACTTTACTGGTAACCAAACAGTTCAAAGTTCAAAAGACAGTTTCAGTGCAAACTTTTCTCGTGTCATTTGGTTCATTCAACAAACGAAATGAATGATTTGACTCGGAAAAAGATTCGTTCATTTGAAGAACGAGTTCGAACAGGAGAGTCACACAGAACAGAGCAAGGCGACCATTTGAGCTTATAAAACTTAAACTTTGTTTTTTATTAAATGAGCGATCGTTTCACTTGATAAGATCCTTATTCATTGTCTGGAATCATTTAAAGCGCTTTGAACAGTTTGCAGTTTGTACTGAAACTGTCTTTTGGACGTTGAACCGTTTGGTTCCCATTGAAGTCTATTATATGTAGAAAAATCCTGTAAAGTTTTCATCAAAAACCTTAATTTCTTTCGAACTGAAGAAAGAAAGACATGGACATCTTGGATGACAAGGGTGAGTAAATTATCAGCAAAAGTTTTTTTTAAGTGAACTACTCCTTTAATAAATGCTGTATAAGTGTTAACTAATGAACTTTGTAAAGTGTTACAATATAACGCCAATTCTAACTCTGGGAAAAACCCACTGTAAATTTCCACACCCCAGCACAACATCATTTCTTTTGACAAGCCCTCTGTAATGAAAATCCCTCATATATAATGAATGTTGACACCTACATCATAGCTCAGATTGTAAGTTATACTTGCTATACTATACTCTCTTGCTAAACTATTCAGAGTTAAGGGTGGGCAGAAATCTTGAAATGCTCAAAAAATAAAATTAAAAGGATACTCAAAGAGCAAGATGACCAATCACAATGGGTCTGGCAGGCTTGTGTAATTGTTGCGTCACTCTATCTGCAGATGACCTTGCTTGCTTGCTCTTTCCTGGTCCCAGCTGAATAAAGTTAGATTGAGATTCATGGGCTTTTCTCCTGCACTCCCGTCCTCTGACTAATGCATATCTTTATCCATTCCTCTTTCCCTCCTCTCCTACAACCAGCCGGTTTCTCCTTCGCCAATAAAAGTTTATTTACTTTTCTTTTCAACAGAACATCAGAAGAAAAATGGAAAGAAAAAATCCTTTCCATTGTTCTCTTTTCCTTGTGTATACTGGACTTCTGCAACATATAGTGGGCCCAAATGTCCAGTAGTGAAAATGCTTGCCTTTTGCATGCTTTTAATTTGATAGAAAATGTAACGGTGGTTTCAGACTTTTATACTCCATTACATATATGATGTTCAGTTGTGTGTTAGAAAGCCTAACCAATTGGGTATATATAGGGCTTTTGGTTAATACAATTACATTTAAAATATCACAAAAACTATGAACAAGAAATGAATGGTAAAGGTGTACCCAAGCCATGTTTCCATCCACTTTTCAATCAAATTATCTGAAGTTCGATACAAAAAAACTCGCGCGAATAGAGCTGGTGAAAGTGTGTTTCCATCCAATGGCTTTAAAGCGAATAAAAACCTGTAAGTAATGACGTCACAAGCTGTTTTGTGTTCAAATTGATATCGAATTGATTTAAGACACTTTAAGGTGTTTCCATTAATTTTCGCACTGAATTGAACAACATTCAAGCAAACTTTTGCAAACAAAGTTTTGCTTAACAAAGCGAATCACGCCATCTACCAACAAATGATCAATATTTCCCAAGTTGTAGCCTAATAGTGCTTATGTGCCAGCTGATAGCGACATATGTATGGGATGATGTATATGCGAGGTGGTTGTTAGCCAGAAGAGGTTGTATTCGCTATAACTGCCTCGCTATACATTATCCTGCTTATTACATATAAATCAACCAAATAAATAAATTAATCAATAATTTGACACAAATTATTGACTTAAAAGTTTATTCCATGTTTATTGATTTAAAAACGAGTATTGCGTCTGTTAAAGAAAATAGTATGTTCCGTCTCTGAACTCCGTCCATGGCAACGGTGTGTTATACTTACCCAGAAACACAGAACGTTTCCCTAACGTTTCCGAATGGTCCCATGAGGTTATTTTTTGGGAACCAAACAACAACGTTATCAGGAACGTTCCATGTAGGTTATTATTAGGTTCCATTATTATAACGTAAGGAGAATGTTCCGGGAACGTTCCCTTAACCTTAAGGGAAAGTTCTAGAACGTTCTGGGAACCAAAAACTAACGTTCCCAGAACGTTCCCAGAACCTACATTTGTTTGCTGGGTAGCAGCGTCGCAGTCTAAACTGCTTTTGAGCGCAATTCATCATTTATTCGGCAAAAAACGTTTCCATCAGCTTTTATCGCATTAGCCGTATATCGTTCAAGAGAAAATCCAATGAGACCGAACGTATTTCATTTGAGTCGAATTTTCATGAAATTTAATCAAATTTTACTGTTTCCATAAGGTATTTTTCATTCGATATCACTTAATTCGGATTAAAACGTGTGAGATGGAAACATGGCTCCAGATGCTTGAGGCGTTAACTTACATGACAATGGCAGAAATATTTAATAATGCAGGGAATTCAGACTAATATTTGGGAAAAGATCAAGTGTAAAATGGAAGTCTATAGTGCACTGAATATTGTTACATATTTCACAAAAAGTACTTTGGTGGTGACTATGCTTATTTCTTAGTAGAAACTGAGTCAAGTTGAAACACACACACACAAACCGCCGACAGTGAAGGAAATATCAATGCTGTCTTCAAAAACCAACGAGAGGAATCTCAGACAGGATGTTATGCAAACATTGAATTCAGACGTGTCTTGAAGACTTCCTGCTGCCTATGACGACGGAATATGTTTCAGATTAGATGGAGAAACCAGAAAGAAAAGGAAGATTTACTCAGGAAGGCAACAAACCCTTTATGAATCAGGTTTATTGAGACCTCAGACAATTTCTATTATGCTGGGCTGTGTTTGTTGAACGAGAGAGGACAAACAGATGCAATAAAACACAATTGTGCGTCTGTCAGTCTTAAGGTTAAGCCATGGCTCTGTGTTCCCTCACCTCTGTATGCAGCTAATAGGATTTAGAGGTTTGGGATTCATTCGCTTACAAAGCTTTGACTCCCTCAAGACAACATAATCCCTCCTTAACACAGCTAATAGAAACCTAGCTAGAATTTACTCACCTCTGTTCGAGGGGTGTACAGTTTGCCTGTCAATTTTCATTCAAAACATGATCTATCAAAAGATCGTGTTGAACCCTGACGTCATGAGGTCGGTTTTTAAGGGAATGAGGCCCATATCAGTGAAGCCGTATAATGAGGAGGATGAGCTGGTGATAGATGTTTAAGCTTAAGGCTTAAGGCTTGTTTTGGCTCTATCCCAACATAAATCTATTCAGATCCAAGTGAAAACATCCAATATTTCATGCATTTATTTAAGCAAAGGGCTTAATTTGTGCAAGAACTATATCCAGAACCTGTGAATCTGGAAGCTGTTACTGCATCATTCTCAAACACTTCAGTTACATTTTAAAGCTGCAGTTCGTAGTTTTTCCTATTTGTCGCCATCTCAGTTTGAAATCTACAATTGCAGTTATTTGCGAACTTATCAATTTTACGTGGGTTGTGCCTCGACACAGCACAGCAGTGGATGAATCCAATGTTTTCAGGAGAATGTTCAGATGTGTATATTGGTGTCGTCAAAAGTGTTCGAGTACCAAGTTAGAACTCGAGTACTAACATTTTTTAAACGTCATGCTACCAAATATCGTAGGTACCTGGTCAAACCCGGTTTTAGATGCTGCCTCACAATATGATGACATCATTCATGATTTCATTTATATCCGATAAGACACTTCATGAGTATTTTTCAGTTTCATACTACTACTAATAATAATAATGTGCGTAGAAGGTTGCTTATTTCTCACTTGATTTTTTAACAAGCAATATTTCTCAATATCATCAATATTTTCGATTCTAAACAGCATGTACTGTAACCTTACAATGCTTGCATAAATTTACCATCATAAATAAAAAAAGTCATTGAATTGAATTTTATATTTCTTCAAATAGTCAAATAAATTGAAAAAAAAAATTCAAACTGATTTTGCTGTGGTACCGAAATTATGGAAGCTTGTTTCCGCCACTGAATAAAAATAAAATAAAAAAATAATTGCGACTTTTTATCTCACAATTGCGAGATATGAAGTCAGAATTGCCAATGTGAGAGTAAAAAAAGACTTTTTTTCTCACAATTGCAAGTTTAAGTCTCGCTTATTCTCGACTTTGTAACACATAATTGTGAGTTTATATGCCGAAATATCTGACATCTTTTCTACAGAATTGTGAGAAATAAACTTGCAATTGCGACTTATCAGGCCAATTCTAAAGGGAAAAAAAATACTTTTCCGCCTCAGGAATAGTTTATATCTCAACAATTCTGACTTTCTATAATGCATTTCTGACTTTATAACACGCAACTGCAACTTTATATCTCACAATTCTGATTTTATAACACGCAAGTGTGACTTTATAACACACAAGAGCGACTTTATATCACGCAATTCTGACTTTATATCTTGCAATTCTGAGAATAAAGTCAGAATTGCAAGATGTAAACTCGCAATTGTGAGAAAAAGTCAGAATTGTGAGATGAAAGTCCCAATTACCTTTTTTATTTTTCATTATGTGGCGGAAACAGCTTCCATATGAAATTGGTACCAGAACCAATAAAATTGTAATTGTATGGGTACCAGGCTATCTGGAAGTTTGGTAACAATTTTGCCAAACTACTTGGAATTTTGGTACCAACCGTGACATCCCTAGTGTGTATGTGTGTGTGTGTGTGTGTGTGTGTGTGTGTGTGTGTGTGTGTGTGTGTGTGTGTGTGTGTGTGTGTGTGTGTGTGTGTGTGTGTGTGTGTGTGTGTGTGTGTATATATATATATATATACACACACATGCACGCATACATATATATTTATCTTAACCTGTCAATATAATTACAATGCAGCGTTCTCCTCCCACTCCTCCGTCTAGCTCTTGGCTTTTATCTGCATAATGTACGTACTTTCTTTGAGATGTGAATTGCAGTGCCCAAGAGGGACTTGCTTTTGGAGACCTGGAAGGAGGTCAAAAAGGAGACCCTCTGTGCATGGAATCAAATATTAAACTGAGCGTATTCCCTGCCTTCCTAACAGGTGGTGGATTGTGCTGTATGAAAGCCTTGAGCACTGCGCAGCGGACGCCATCTCTCCTCATCTATTCCGCTCATGTCTTTACTTGCTGAATTAGCTGTAATTATATTCTCACCATGTTGGCAGTGAGGTCACAGGTATAGTTTGGAGCGCATAGGATGGGCAATATTGCATATTGAGAACTTAACACAAAGGTTAACCCATGAGGTCTTTGCCCAGAGCACTAGAACAATAAAAGTGCAAAAATAAATATTAGCATTGTTATGGCTGTAATATGCTTGTGGTTCCTCAAGCAGGCTATAATAATAACAGAAGATAAAGGAATCCCATTAGAACCCAAGACAACAGCAGCCAGTGAGGAGTCAAATTACACTCAGCAAGAAAACTAAATAAGTAAAAGCACACACAAATGTATTACAGGACTCTACCAGAGGGAGGGAAGAAAAAAGAAACTAATAGGCAGAAGATGAAGAGAAGACCATAGCCTGACAACAACATTCTGTCCAGAACACTGAGCTTCATCATCCTCCTCCTCATGCACTTGGCTCAATCAGTGCTATAATCAATTAGGAATAAAATTCTTTTAAAATGTTTAATGTTTGCTGCTCAGGAAACATTAACTATTAATGTTGAAAACGGTTGTGCTACTTAATATTTTGGGGAAACCATGGTACATTATTTTAAGGATTATTTGAATAATATTACAATGATTTTTATGGTAACAATGTGAAAGGTCTTTTTTGGATCAATTAAATGCATCCTTGCATAAAAGTATTACTTTCTTTAAAACAATATCCATGTTCCCATACTGTTATACAGTATGGTAGGTGTGCTATTACGCATCTTGTGAAAAAGTACTGAATCTCTGGATCAAGACACAAAATATTCTGGGGGCCATGAACATTTTTGTAAAAATGAAACAAGATGATGCTGGCAGTGGCTGGCAACTTTCGTCACAGAGCTATCACCCTCATTTATTTACAATCCTGTATGCATTTGTTTTTTTTTTGTGAAACACACACACACACAATATTTTTTAAGATCTCACAAAATTTGTGAGGTTTTCATAAGGAAAATGACTAAATTTCAGAATGACTTAAGAAGACATGAAATATAGAGCATTTGGACCACATTGGAGTTTTTTTTTTAGCTTGACAGACTGTGGTCATTATGTGCGGCTATACGGAAAAGACATGTGAATATTAAAAATTCCTTTTTTTATGTTCAACTGAAAAATTAAAGTTTCATTTAAATGTCCCCCTCAGCTGTCTCTGCATTTTTCTTTATTAAAACATGTCCTCTTAAAACTTTTGTAAGCTTTAAAAAGCCTAAGACAGCAGAGAGCTGAAGCAAAGGGCATTAAAGAGACAGAGGACGGAGCGCGCGGCGGTGTGTGTGTGTGTGTGTGTGTGCATGTGATTTTACAAAACCTCATCTATTCTCCATTATCTTGTCAGTTAGTCTCTGGTCTTTTAAACACATTCTCATCTGGCGTGTGCTGCTGAGCAACTAAATGGCGAATGTCATGATGACCAGGTGTCAAGAGCACTGCAGACCCCAGAGGAAGAGGGGAGGGGGCTGACACCATCTGTGTCTTGTGAGCTGCTTGATTCCTTCCTCCTATATATGAGAAATATTTTCAGATCGCAGGATTTGTGTGTGTTTATAAAGAGAGATGCTGTCAGCTCTCATGCTTTATATGTGTGTCTGAGTAAAAAAAGGATATTAAAAGGGGAAAAAGAAGAGAAGTATTTGTAAGGAAGATGTTTGAGTACTTTCTAAAACATTTTTGTTCATATTTTTGTGCACATTTATAAAACATTTTTTATTTTTTAAATTTGGGTCAGTAAGATTAAAAACAAAAAAAGGAATAATACTTTCATTGAAAAAGGACACATGTTCTGTTGTTCTTTTGAACTTTTTTATAAATCAAAGAATACTAAAAAAACATGTTTCCAAAAAAATGTATGATAATAGATTAAGAAATGTTTCCTGAGGCTGCAATAGGTATTAGAAGGATTTCTGAAGGGTCATGTGACACTGAAGGAGTAATGATGCTGAAAATTCAGGCTTTGCCATCACAGAAATAGAACTACATTTTAAATATGTTCAAAAAGAAAACATGTTATTTTAAATTGTAATAACATTTAGCAATATTGCTGCTTTTTACTCTATTTTTTTTAATGCAGCCTTTAAAGGAGCCTTTATAGTTCACTTTTAAAAAAACTTTTGCTGATAATTTACTCACCCCACGTCATCCAAGATATCCATGTCATTCTTTCTTCAGTGGAAAAGAAATTAAGGTTTTTGATGAAAACATTCCAGGATTTTTCTCCATTTAATGGACTTCAATGGGAACTCAAACGGTTCAAGGTCCAAATGAGAGTTTCAGTGCAGCTTCAAAGGGCTTTAAAATCATACACCAGATGATAAATAAGGGTCTTATCTAGCGAAACGATTCGACTCTTTTTCTGAAAATAAATAAAACAATTAAAGTTTTATAAGCACAAATGCTCACCTTGCTCTGTTCTGTGATGAGCGTTCGTGACTTCTCCTAGTTCAAACTCGTTCATCAAAATGAACAAATCCTTTTGCGAGTGATGACTCGAAGGGTCCTGAATACAGTGTCCCGTTTACCCTCTTTCGAAGCGGGTGGAGTAGAAAAAAACAGTTAGTGAATGCAACGCAAGCGTTAACACATTATCTGTGTGATTCACACAACCCACTTTTTAAAAGTGAGAGAAAAAGTATTTAGAGACAGCGAGCATCCAACATGCATTTACAGTACAACCCGTGTGTGTTTGCTTATTAAATACCTTGACTTATTTGATGTTCTCAGATGCTCTTTAAAAAAAACACTAATCAGTTCAACGCATTATGTTTTGTGTTTAAGAAATGACTACTGAAGAATTCTGTATTGCAGATTTTCTCCCCAAACGCATCACACAGCAAATATGAAGAAAATCCATCTGGGTCTATCCATGCAGGCAACAAGAATACAACAGGTAAGCAAAGATCGTACAAC